>VOMN01033146.1:0-14424 GCA_014899125.1 Orchestia grillus | reverse complement strand
GTGGTATATATCCTGACCCCGGTTCTTCGTCATTCCTCATTTGATCGTAAACCTGAATCTGTTGTAAATTACTTGTGGTAAATAACTAATTCTAAATAATTCTTAAGTGGAAACTAGAATAATAGTGCATTTTTTCTTCGAATTATGTTTCTAATACCGATGAAAAAATTTATTATAATGAAACGAAAGGTTCTTTGCAATAAAATTATTCGGAGAACCGGCAAGGCAAAAGGCTTCTCATAAAAAATCTATACTTACACTCCTGCGAGTACAGAAAATTTTATGCTTGCAATTCCGGAATGAATTGCTCCTTCACTCATTTCTTAAGCATTTCGAGAACACAAATAGGCCCAAAAAATTTTGTGCAGCAAAATATAAGTTAGGCTCACCTGAATATCAAGAAGGCCTTTGGTGGCAAAGCGTTCAATGCTCGCGACAATTGGCGATGCTGAAGCCTCGTCCGAATTTTATAATAGCTTCAGAAATCAGAACAATAATTATTATGTTTGGCATTATTTCGAATTTTATGTATCGATTACTCGAGTTCCTTACGGACGTGACGGACACCGACCACAAACTTGAAGAGGGCCAGAGGTACGTAAATTGGCCTGAGGCAGTGAACATGGGGTATTTTATGTGACTCTATTTCCGGTGAAAGAAAGTTCATTGATGCCGTGTCAAATATTTATTATTATCAGAAACGAATTTCCCCGCTCGGTGTTAAGAGTTGATGAATTTTGCTGGAATTTAACCGAGTTACACTACGAAAAGAGATTGTAAATAGAGCAAAAATGTTCTCAGAATACAGAGTGGATTTAATATTCTATTTACGCTACCCAGGCGTCTCACTTGATACGTCGGTATTTGGTCTCGTCTCCCTCCACACCTGACCTCACACTTGGAATAAATGGTCAACCCATTCTAGACCATTCCTGAACGAGCGACGCCATCCACTGCTCAAGTCACTTGAGTGGCACTTGGACTGTAGCCGCAATTTCTCAAATGAGGATTTCACTTATATCTCGATTTAATTTCAAAGCGTCCTTGGAGTCATCAGAAATAAGGAATTGAACACCCACAGGCTTCAAAATAATGATGACGTTAGAACGAGAATCATAGAACAACCACCACTACCTCAGTTTAATGAACCCTCCAAAGCGTGGGTGGGAAGGCGCTGCTACGCGAGGCACAAAGCGCGGGAAGGGTCCCCGCATGATCCCCAAAACACAGCTAAGCCATTGCCGAGGCTCTGACACTAAGTGACTTCGACACCGCTTCAAGATTTCTGCGAGACTAAAAAGGCTCCGGATAATGTAGGAGCTCGAATAATCTTCGCTAATGGTAAAAATTCTTTAGACAGCACCAGCCAACACGAGCGTGAGCAGGACTGTGCATTTTAGGCGGCGAAGCTGGCCTTTTCAGGCAAGTTTAGCGCCGCAATTTTCTTCCCTGTAATTACTGATGATCGAAAACAATACCAAATCAAGGGCGTCCGAGCAGGTCGCTTGTAGTACGAACTTTAAAGCGCGAGTTCAAAATACACCGAGGCGCAGGAGAGAGGTAGAATATGGCGCAGGGCTTCGTTATAAATCTCCTAAAACAAAGGAAATAAATGGGTAAAACAAAGGAAATTAATAGGTAAAACAAAGAGAATTATTGGGTAAAACAAAGAAAATTATTGGGGAAAAACAAGAAAGTGATAATCTAGAAAGGAATCCGTTGTCCTTACTATACTGCAAGAAATATGGTACTTAAATATCATATTCTCTTTACGCAAAATCAATTAATCTTGAGGGATTAAATCCAAATAATTTGTAAAATGGTGAAGAGAAAATTTTAAATACATGAATTAAGAAAATGGGAACAAGTTTGTGAGCATAGAAAGAGCAGCGTCATCCCGTTTCACCTTATCTATTGTAACCTAAGCTACCAAATTGAGCACATCGCCTCCTTGTCATTCAAAGCCATCAGCTCAAACCAAATTGCGGGATTGTACAGCAGCGTCCACACGCAACGGCTGCTGCCACGCAACTTCAGACGAGCTGCAGGTGTCGGCGCACTTGCACGTCAGCAGTGGACAGGAGCAATGTGAGCGAGGAGATGCGTTCTTTGCTCTCACCGACTAGCGATATTTAACATTTTGCTTGAAGAAATTAATGCTTTTAGTTAAATTGTTCCGTGAGAGGCGCCGAATTCGAATGAGGATTAATTCTCTCTCAGTACCCGGATTAATTGTACCTAGATATTTTAGTAATTAAAATGTGAGGGTTTTCTGTAACCGCAAACAAAATGAGTGGTGGCGCAAGACAAACCATGAAGCAACAGTGGTTGGTCGGTTTACGGGCGGCCCAACGCGCGGCAGCGCGTTAACCCGGTAATGCCGGGGAGCAACGATTTTTGGCATTTTAGGCACTGCTGTTTTTAGGGTTATTTGAATTTTGGTACTGTTCCAGTGTGAGCCACACACGTAATTGTTGGTCCTGTTCTGGCCCATAATAACTGATACAGGCTTCGGAACTATGAGAAAAGCATGCAAGGGTTAGGATAGCTCATTCTAGGTGAGTTTCGATGAAATAGTTTATGCTAATACAAAAACAATACCATCCAACTCTACGGAATCCAAGCCTAGCGCAGAGCAGCCGAGCTGAAACATTCATTTCAAAGTGCAAGCCCCAAAAACTGAAAAGGTTGGTCTCCCGCGTGAAATATATTCAGGGATGAAAGGATGAGGGCGTGCAAGTTTCGGGAGCGATACTTCAGACTGGGAACGTTCCGAGGCAAATCTGGCCAGTCTGACCGGGTCACGTCAGCCACTAAATGGAAAACATCGACAGCGCATTCGGATATGCGGGCATAAACTCTTACGTTTGCCTCATTCCGACGGCACAGCTACCAGAAAACTGAATAACAGAAGGCAAAATACATGAGGAATGAAGACCGCTCGGGTGTCTCTCCTAGCCAGCAGTCTGGGAAGATGACACATGTTCGTAGAAATGTTTACTTCTAGTGCTAGACTGGCCACACACAAATATGGCCTCTGGCACCAGACTGGCCACGCACAAATATGGCCTNATGGTGGACACTGAACACGGTAGTGATACTGACAGTGATGGTGGACACTGAACACGGTAGTGATACTGACAGTGATGGTGGACACTGAACACGGCAATAACACGAGCAGTAATGTGTGATGGGTGTTCGTTATTTTGCACAGAATTGCGTCTGCACACGTAATTAAAATTTTAGCCTTTTTACGTGCCAAAGATTTACCTCCAAGAAGCCTTGAGCGGACTTGGTGAGGTCTAGGATTACAAGGGAAAAAAAGTTCATTCAAGGCGACTTTTCTTTCAGCACTCTTCCCACTATGTGAGCACCTACGACAAGAAAAATCTACGGGAATATTTCGGAAGTACTTCCCGACGCTGATGGCAGCGACGGGGCCCCACGGCGGGTCTGGCGCGAAAAAAAACGTGCAGGTGTCGTGCCAAACTCTGTGACGCTTGGCGTTCTTCAATACACATTTTGGCTGCGTCGGAGGTGGCAAACTCAATTCTGAGCACAAGTTACAAGAATTAAATTCTGTAAAGACCTAAGTTTGGTAGAGCTCAAGCCGCTGGCAGCGAGCGGGTTGAAGCGAGGAGCATTAAATGCCCAGAGAAAATGCTCAAAAAGAAACTGTAGACCTTCCATTTGTTCATGAATCAAAAAAGCAAAAATATGTGAACAAGTGCGAACGTAAATTAATGAAGTTAAGGCAGTGAATTTGACTTGAAGTTTACGTGGATTCATAGGGAAATATATAACTTGGATTCATTCAATCTCTACAATTTAGCTTGGTGGAAAAGACCGGCTGCATTGCCGTTAAACATCCGTGATAGGTTATTTATCATTGTCAAGGTTCCTTTACGAATTTTATAGGTTGACTTTTTGTAAAATCTTTTCGCAAGTTCACATTGAACCTGACACTCTTTCCCGGCTATGCAATACTAGCAGTTTATTGACTCATCTTCAGCATCTCGAGTCAAAGTCAAGATGCTCCCTTCCGTGACTTGAAAGGAGCTTCAGAGACGAGGCAAGTGTGTGCGTGTGCTGCTGCAGACGCGGCTACTTGCCTTCATACAGAAGTAAGAATTCTGAACTACCACTCAACGCTTTGTTTCCTCATTTGAAGGAAGAAAACAAACTTGTATCCGTGCAAGGCAAACGGAAAGTTGTAAGTTTCGGATGTGGGGAAGCGCCACCGCCTGCCTCATCATCTCCCTATTTCCCTACGCAACAAGAAGCAAATACAAGTTTTCCCCAAAGTTAGGCTGTGAAGTTCTATGCGAGTCTGTGCACAAATCCTTCATTAGAGTCTGCAATTATGACCATTTTTTCCAGGTCAGTCGAGCGCAGGAGCTGCTCGAACAACAGTTCATTAAACGATCGTAAAAGCTGCTCGCACAACAAGTCATTAAACGAGCGCAGGAGCAACCGTTCAATAAACGAGTGCAGGAGCTGCTCGTACAAAAGTTCATTAAACGTGCAGAAGTGCGGCGGAGAAATGCTGCCAAGGATCTGTTGCTGCTACTGCTGTTGCAGCCTGAGCAGCTGACCCAAGCCTGCCGAATGCACCTCACACGGGAGGACAGATGAAACTTCCCCCCGGGCTGCAGACTGTAACAGCTCATGGCAACAGGAGCGAGCCAAGCGGCACAGTCTTCAGGAGGAGATCTAATGACAGGCCTATCATATTTATCTTATTACCATAATTATGAATACCAATAATAATTTCTCTTTAACCATGGAAAGTCACCGATAATGGAATGATTACATGTGGGGATTACGCTAAAAAAAGTTGCGTAGTTCTCTCGTTCCTGAGGTTCTGTGTTATGTTCTTCGTTCAACACATGGAAAAAGGAGAATGCCTCCAAAATTCTTGAGAGAAAAGGAGGCATCTGTACCGTCAAAACGGCACCGTATGTGCCACATTTCTCAGTCAAAACAAGCGCCGTTGAGCGCCGTACGTCTGACTGCCACAAGCCCGACGTTCCCATGCCTTCAGTCGACAAAGGAGTGTCTTTAACAGAAATTTGTGTGAACCTCATCGAGAGTCTATGTTTGAAAACTAGAATAAAAACATTTACTAAAAATATTTTGAGAGCCATACGCTATTTCAACTAATCAGAAAGCAACATTCATTGCCATAGCGTACACTGGAGTGTTTTTCATGTATTTAAGTTTTAAAAGTACTTGATATTTCCTTAGCGGTACTGGGCAACGATCTCAACCCCTCGACGTAGCCTGCCCCAAACCAATCGTACACCTCTCCTTACAATTCGCAGTTTACCTCCGACCGAAAGCTTTCTGCTCTCGGCCGCACATGCGCGAAGGTGATCCTCGTCACTCAAGCCACCTGCGCCCCAGCGCTGGAAACGTTCTTCGCGCATTTATTTCCTGTGACGAGCCCCTGTCCAAGTCCTCTGATATAAGAACGACCTCTACGACACGTTACAAGAAGAGATGGAACTACGATTCCCCTGCGGATGTTCGTCACTGCAATGTGTCAAATGCTAGAAGTAACGCCCTGAGCATCGTTCATCTGAGCTCCAAAACTATAGTTCAGGATGCCTGCGACCGTCAATCCTGAGTTTCATGTTCTGATTGTGAGCCATTTGAGCCCTGAAATTCTGCATCCAGCTTGCAATCCATCATGGACCGACAAGCTGAGTATCTTTCGCAATCTTTGTTATTTTCATGTACTTTGACAGCCGCTTAACGTCCGTGTAACGTATAGATTTTCTCTTTTAACACTTTGACAACGATTCTCCACACAGGTGAAATTATATGCCGACAAATATCTCTACTGAGAATGTAAAAATGAAGGATTTTGGTTTCACAAATTTGGTTACTCTATTAATTTTCTATCTAATCAGAACTAGCTTATTCGATTGATGAACACAGATTTGACGAAAACTCGAAAATTTGTATTTATACCTGATGATGCTTTGGTTACATTAGGTTAAGTTAGATGATCGCGTGTACCATACATGACCCACTCCGGAAGCAAAGTGTTAAAATGCTTTTTAACCATTCCGGCAGCGTACCCCTTAGCCTAAATCCCGTAATCACCATCAACGATAGTTCGTTCTGATGGGACGTGTAATGTGTAAGTTCTAGGAGCATTAAGGTATTAAGACGTCTTATCATGTCATATGGGCATGTAGAATAATTAAAAATCTTCTTCGAATTTGTTCAAATGGCGCGACGAATATGTGTTTATTCACTTGTAACATAGGAGCTCTTTAATTAAATACACACTTCGGAATTCCCCGTGCTTCAATTTTGTGTAAATATTTATGACCCAGAAAAGCCCTTGCTTCAATCTTGTGTAAATATTCACGGCCCAGAAAAGCCCGTGCTTCAATCTTGTGTAAATATTTATGACCCAGAAAAGCCCGTGCTTCAATCTTGTGTAAATATTCGTGGCCCAGAAAACACTCAACTATAAAATCATTTGCAAACGGAAATTATCCTCAACATAATCAATATGAAAATATTTCACTGCCTTCATAAATCAGCTCGTGACTGTTTTCATAGTTCAGACTACCACCCATTTAAAATTAATTGACAAACTACAGATGGTCATTATCCCGGAAACTTCATGGATTCTCAATGTATTAAATAAAGAAGAAACAGCCCATTCAAAAATCTTCAACATTGTAACTGACACGAAATTTATGTTGTCTCATTTTTATGATTTCTGGCTCATTTCTGTGGCCCCTGGCTCACTTCTGTGGCCCCTGGCTCACTTCTGTGGCCCCTGGCTCACTTCTGTGGCCCCTGGCTCACTTCTGTGGTCCTTGGCTCACTTCTGTGGCCCCTGGCTCATTTCTGTGGTCCTTGGCTCACTTCTGTGGCCCCTGGCTCACTTCTGTGGCCCTCAGCTATCAAGAACAACATTCCGAACGCCTCGCACACGTCGAATCCTTCTCTTACGTAAGGAAGTCCCTCACACGGCACACGTGCTCTGCTCTTCCTGGTAAACAGAAAACTAGCATGTGTCTCTTGGAAAGTGTGAGAATAGTTTAATTCGAACGCATATTCATGATAGTAAGAAGGGCTTATGATATTACACGTTTCACTTCAGAAAAATAAGGAACACCAATACAATATTCGAAAAAGACGTCGATTCACTTGTATTACCCATTCAAGACAGCATTAATTACGTATAAAAAACTCTTACTTCGTACAATGAAAGTTGACAAAATTTGATACAAATGTATTGAATAAAATATCATCCGAAATTCACAAACGTATCACAAAAAATGCGATAATGTTGCGTTCAAATTGCGAAAATGAGATGAAACAAGGAATATTATGAATATGACAATGTTGCGTTCAAATTGCTCTGAAGAGACAAAGCGGGGAATATTAGGAAGGCACTGGGAACATACGTAGGGAAAGTGCCCGGGTCCTGAGAGCATGGGCGACACCGAGCCACTGCCGGGCCTGCTCACCAAGGCTCAACTCAGGCTTCATTCTTCGCCGGAGTGTTGGAAATGTCTATAATTTTTGTCTCCCAAGTATTTCTGACCATTACTGAGAAATTAAATTGATGAGGCGGTGAAAAAGTTAGACCGGGAAGCCTGACTCAAATTTCAAAAACCGAATTCAACAAAGAATCCAACACGCAAACGCATCAGCCATAACGTTGTCATTGTTTTTCAAGATAATTTTGAATAACATGTCTTGGGTTTACCTCAAACAATATTCTAGTCTCTAAGTGTATATTTACTCTACAGAAAAATATACTTGGGCTTAAATGGTTGCAAAGCAGTAATTCGGTAGGACAAAACATCGAACACGCGAAGAGAATCATGGCTTCTGTGCACGAAGATCACTTACTGGTACCGAAAAATAAGCGTTATAATTAGAATGACATTTTGTGTTGAAATCGAATTATGTACAAGAGAATTACATAAAGTAGGTGAATTCTATTTCAACGTGAACGGAGATATCGGAAACATGTAGCTCGTTATAACGAAGTTAGAGACGCTCTGTTCAGTCAGTGAACATTAACGAACTCAATGGGATAAGAGCACGATCAAAACAAGATAAATGTGCAAGGGCATGAATGAGCCTAGATGAATGTATGCCGGTGTAAGAGGATAGCCCCGGGCTCAGTCGGTCGCAATGCACGGCGCTGAAGCCTCTATTGACGGCCCCGTAACGTCAACACTCGTGCAGCCCGCAGCCCTGCTCACAGCACCCTGCCCTCCCCCCTCCCCCTCCTGGGGAGTCTTTCTGCAATAGATCACCTTTCAGTCCACGTGATCGGTCGGGAGAAGTAATTTTTTGTATTCTGAATCTTTCATGTTTTATTGTATTCATGAGAAGTATTGCAGTTCGATGTACTATAATTAAGCGCTACACCGGAGTAATGCTCGCAAAAGCGCGGTGTCGCAGAATACGGGCACCTCTAGGACACACATGGAGGCCACCAAAAACCATTGACAAAAACACGCGCACGAGGGCAAAGTCATATATTCGAGGAAGTCTTGCAGCTCAAATTAAAATTTTCTCTCATAAATGAACAACCACTCGAATCATCCGTTACAAGAACATGAAATTCTGACACTTGAGAAAGAAACATGAAATGCCTCGGAAATACGAGCTCTATGAGCGAGGCTCTGACATCGAGTCTGTAAAAGAAGTGATAATGATGATGATGATGATGATGATGATGGTGATGGTGATGAAATGATCATGATGATGATAATGATGAAGATTAAATGGTCATGATGATGATAATGATGATGAAGATGGTGGTTGTGATGGTGATAATAGCGATATTTGTGCGAGCGTGCGTATACTACTGCACAAAATACACGTACAAGTACGTGGGATAACATTAACACTACAGGATCAAATTTATCTTTGTCGTGTTCGTGTGTAAAAGCCCATTATTTCATTCTTTTTATGCTTTAATAGAATAAAAAAAGTTTTACTGCTAGAACTTTTCTTTCGCGGCCAGGTCAATGAATTTTCACGTATGCCTTCCTCCAACGTGATACCAGGAACGAATCTATATTGTACAAAAACAAAATTTTATAAGAATCACGGGCATCTTTTACCATTTGGTAAAGAATGTAATTAAGAAATAACACCATATTGCCATGAACTGAAATGATGTTACGAAGCGTAACCGTTTACCCGTTACTTTACCTCTCCATCGTAAGTCCGTGAACACAAAAATTCCAATGCTAAAACAAGATTATTCTTAGCGACAGTCTGAAGGAGTCGCTTCACTGCTCTACACTACAGCTCAGCTGCAGGCCGGGGTCTCGAGCTCAACTCTTAGCCGACGCTGCAGTTCACACGAGAGCATTTGGACAGCTTCAGGAGCTTGTAAAATTTAGTTTTACAGTACCATGCGACGGAGAGTTTTTAATCAGCTTTGCTCAACGCCTTCACATCCTGACGTCACGATGATCTACTTTCTCTTCCCATCAGATGCCTACATTAAAGACGCTTCGGAACATTATCTTTAGTATCAAAAGACATCTGAACTAGTTCCTTAAACAACACAGGTTAGGTTTTCTGTTGTTTCATTATGAGGCTTCATGCACTATAAGAACCGATGAAATTTCCCGCATCATGGAATAAAGTTGAGCCATTTATTTCAAAACGACACGAAGCAATGACTCCTAGAAGAATTAATCTCCCGTCGTCTAACGAAGACCTCAGCTTTGTGCCTCGACTTAGCCGCGCTCCTCAAGACACACTTTCCGCCAACCTTTCAAAAGTTCCATTGCTCACCGTCATCCAGCGAGCATTTCGCGCAGTCGTAAAAAGTCTCATTTACTGCCCTGGCGCCACTCGCAAGCCTATTTCGCCTCTCCCGGGCCATTCAAAAGCTCATTTTTTCCGTAACTGCAACCATTGATATGTATTTTTCCCCATGCAACAGTCGCCTCCATTCTAATGCCTCCTTTTCCCGTGGCTCTCAGGATAATTTAGAAGACGCCTACTTTGGGTAGTCTACCTTTCCGAAATTCTTAGGCCTGGAGACCTCCATCTATTACAGAATGTTTTTGTACCGTGATTATCACCTTCCAAAGAGTTCTGCAAAGTGTGGTCATCACCTGCGGAGGCAGTCTTCATCAATGCGATGGTCTTCGTAGATATGATTCTTCTGCGGACGGCTACCATACTTTGACGGTTTTTATTCGGCAGGATCGAGCTATTCCATCCCTGGAACACTGACTGCTGCCAACACCGCTAGTCGCCCATCGCACCACGTCCGCGCCAGAGCTTCTCGCTGCCCATCACGTACCAGGAATAAAAATGCCTCTTTCTACAGCGGCCACCATCTAAGAGCCTTGCTCATCACCAATTACAAAGCAGTCATCCACTGTGACGCGTGGTGGCTCTGCCAACCCCCGCTGCGCTATCGACCACCGGAGTTATCGTTTCCCCTGGTGCACCGACTCGAATTTCCGCTTCTTTAAGTCCATTCAAGAACATAATTTGGCTGCTGCTCCAGAGCGCATCTCTGAACACTGAATTGCTGAATCGTTCACCCAGAATCGCTCGAATTTTCAAAGTAAATAGGAAATTGCGTTAGAGCACAAAATGAAGAGGTACTCTTAAAAAATTGTCAATTTTTATTGTAACGAGGAACTTCTGTTGACTAGTGCAGCTTTTTCAGATGCTGTTTGTACCACGAGCTGAGCGTGGCTTCCTAACTCAAGTATTTCACCCGGCAGCACCACAGTCTAGGATTGCAAGGCTAACACAAACAACACTCACACGAATGACAACATGGAACACGAGCTGTGTTCTGCTCAGCCAAACTACGGCCAAGGGACGTGATATTAAATATCACGTGTAGGCCGCACAAACGTGCGACTTACGGCGAGTTTCATCAGGACCCCAGTCACGGCGCTGGAAATCTTCGCGAAATGAATTATCAGCGAGCAGGAAAAGCGGTGGCAGCAATGCCCGCGCGCCGCATTTAGGACCGTGCATACACAGGTCGTCGCAGCATGTGGCCCAACACATGCGGTACACAACATGTGGCCCCAACACATGCGGTACACAACATGTGGCCCAACACATGAGGTACATATGTGGCCCAACACATGCAGTACACAACATGTGGCCCAACACATGCGGTAACTACAAGAGGAACATTTCATAACTGTTTCGCCGTTCAAGTTCACAATAGACCTCGCGCTGGACAATAAACAAACCGCGCAATGCGCAGGAAATGCCCGGGCGAAGCCTAGAGCGGCTGTACTAAGTGGCGAAAAATGAACCCGATGATCGCCGCACTTCAATAAAAGTTCAAACATTGAGCGCGGGACGGACACCAGCCCGACTCAGGCGACACAATTGACGCAGCTTCGCCTGGCCGGCGAGTGACGCTCTGGTTTACGAACACTTGCAGTGACCTCACAAAGTACACTTCCACTTGCAGAGCAGCTCGATGGAGCCAATTTTGAATCACTTCTATGAGGGGAAAACGCTTAGTTCGTTCAGTTCGTAATCAATTTCCGGACCGAGGTGCAAATGAATAGAATTTATTCCATTTTAGTTCAAATGAGGTCTTCGAGGTTCATTAGGTCAGCACGGCTTAGGCTCGAGCTCAGACGCAGGGTGAAGAGGCGACAGGAGACCTCGGACGGCGCCGTGCACGTCACTGCGTCCGCACAAGAAGGCCGTCACGGGTGTATTGCACCCGTCTGAGGCCGAGCTGAGCGACCACGCCGCTTTGGCGCTCATTTTTGGCAAAAATCCTACCAACTTTCTAGGCTAATTTGAATCCACAGCGGAATTGCAAGAGATAATTTCGCTGTAAAAAATGGAATCCGAGATGAGAACTTAGACAGGCCCCGTACAGACGAAAAAGTTTTAATGAACATTGGGAAAGATTAGAAATTTAAACTTGTGTTCTGCATTAGCTGTTTCTGACAGCGAAGTTTGAAGCCGGGCCCCAGCAGCGGCACGCGCAGCCGCTACTATACCCAGCACAGCGAGACTCGTCCACACAGCGCCCAGCACAGCGAGACTCGCCCACACAGCGCCCAGCACAGCGAGACTCGTCCACACAGCGCCCAGCACAGCGAGACTCGTCTACACAGCGCCCAGCACAGCAAGACTCGCCCACACAGCGCCCAGCACAGCGAGACGTGTCCACACAGCACCCAGCACAGCGAGACTCGTCCACACAACGCCCAGCTTAACAAGGAACAATCTATTATGCCACCAATTTACTCGGCTGAAGAAATATTGAAACAAAAACCCTTCATATTTTAAGCACTTGCATGCATATTCAGCCAAGTTTCGAAAGGAACAATGAGAATTAAGACTAAACTGTACGATTCCTAAAGTGTGTTATTCTTCAAAGTGATCCTCATACGGTTAAGGCGATGTCTGGAAGGGGGCAGGTAAATTATCTACATCAGAACGGTGGACAAGCTGATGCACTCACGCAAAATTACATCAGCCAATTATCAGAGTCCCTCAATCCTTTCCATCTAAAGGTTCGTATTACTCAGTCATGCGATTCATCACGTCAAGCCCACGAGCACGCGACTGATAATACCACGTAGCAAAGTCACCCACTGAGCTGCTCAACCACCGCCACACATCGCTCATTTGACGCACGAGTCGCTGTACTCAGGCGTCCTAGGGGCCTGTACTCACGCAGCAGCTTGGTAGAGAGTGTACATGTCGCCACTGCACGCCACAGCACGTGTGTCCACTGCACGCCACAGCACGTGTGGCCACTGCACGCCACAGCACGTGTGGCCACTGCACGCCACAGCACGTGTGGCCACTGCACGCCACAGCACGTGTGGCCAATGCACGCCACAGCACGTGTGGCCAATGCACGCCACAGCACGTGTGGCCATTGCACGCCACAGCACGTGTGGCCACTGCACACCTCAACACGTGTGGCCACTGCACGCCACAGCACGTGTGACCACAGCACGTGTGGCCACTGCACGCCACCGACCTGCGATTGCTAAAAATATAACTTACTGCCTTGAACGCACTTCTTAAGACATGGCTAAGTCTCAGACCTGGAGAACACAGTCATCAAAAAATACTTTTCAGTACTATTAATTAATGAAAAAAATTCAGCGTATGCCTGATCTGCCACAGCCTGGACTAAAGGTGAACATATCTCCCCAGAGTTGTTTTAGTAATCACAAAACAACACACTCGAGGGTCACGTGGTTTTAAATGCAGAGCAATAATTTTTCGATTGAATAGTTGAAGAAATAAAAGCGAGTAGTATTCTGTAGATATGTGCAGTATTATGACGCAATGAGCCCGGTAACATAAGCAGACTTCATTATTTATTAAGCAAATCCGTTTTCTAATGAAAATCGGACTAATGTGCCTCTCACCATCGTGGGTACTGAGCCAGTAACTCTGAGTAACGGATTTATTAAGCAAATCCGTTTTCTAATGAAAATCGGACTAATGTGCCTCTCACCCCCGTGGGTACTGAGCTCTTGTATATCCAGTAACTCTGAGAACAATAACTGCAACGCTGCGAGCAAATAACGGTCTTGGGACGAAGAGCACTGCGATTACTAAGCACTACGACGTAAGCACGTCACTTTCTTGGTTGGACTCGAAGTAATGAAATTAAACCAGTAAAATCGGAAAATAAAATGATTGGAATCAAAATTCAGGAAGTAATATTATGGAAATAACCCGTAATTGGATTACAAACCATGTTAACTTAACCCTTGAAGAGTCGAGCGTTATAACGCTAAACTCGAGCAGCGCGTGCCTGAGCTCGAATTGCTGCACCAAAATGCAGACTTTAACAAAACAAGGAAACGGGGCCTGGAGCTGAACAACGCCAAGCACTCAGCTCGCGCCACCAACATCGCTGGCGAAGCGAAGCTGGCGCGCGTCGTGGATTCAGAGTCTGTGGATTCAGAGGCCGGCCTTCCGACGCGTCCTCAAACCCAACAGCCTCAACAGACGTGTCGTCAACAGCTCCGTGTGGCAGCTGCAAAACCGCGCTAGCAGCAGCGCCACCCACTGCTCGTCAAAATGTTTTGTTCTCTAGGGGTAAAATTTCCTATCGAGCTGACATAAATTGCTAATTTTTATCTAACTATATTATAATTAAAAACATGAGCTGAAATTTTTGTGTAAGTTAATTCACAAACATTCGACAGGGTAAAGTACAAACACATTCGAATCAGTGTTGTTAAAGTTCGAATAAAATGGTTATTGTTACGAGAGTAAATTCTCCGTAATTTAATAAAAATGACAATGAAAAGGAACCGAGAGGTCCAAACCTGCGCTGCTGCCCTTGCCGCATGTAGTCAGCTGATAAAATTAACGGTTCCTATTTTCTCCGCAACGTTGTCCCTCGTACCCTGTCCCTCGTACCCTGTCCCTCGTACC
>VOMN01033143.1:0-22194 GCA_014899125.1 Orchestia grillus | reverse complement strand
GCAGATGGTTAGTAAGTCAGATGGATAGGGAGGCAGGTGGTTGGGTAGGCACATGATTACGCAGCTTGTGGGGTACTTGTTCCAAGAAATCACCTTCGCTTCGAATTTAGTTGAATGACAACAATTGGCATCATTGAAGTGCGCAGGATGACCTAGCATATTGCAGGTGACGTAATTAGCTCCGTTGAAAGGCTTCACGTGTAAATACCGAGATCGTTTGGTGATTGTAATCAATAACTGGTCTTAGCGTCCGAGTTTCTAGCTTATGGTTGCCTCAGTTTGCAAGTTTATAACTTCCACAATTACTAAGCTCCTGACTTTTACTGCCAGTGAATACGATCGATCGTAAATAACTTTTGTTTAGCAGCCAGAGTCAAAGTTTTCGTGCCTAAGTTCGCTTCCTCAA
Source organism: Orchestia grillus (assembly GCA_014899125.1). Lineage (NCBI taxonomy): Eukaryota > Metazoa > Arthropoda > Malacostraca > Amphipoda > Talitridae > Orchestia > Orchestia grillus. Next base: position 21,788 of record VOMN01033143.1, on the reverse strand, counting down.
ATATTTTTCATTTCCTGTCAATAATTCCGGGGTGATGGAATTGAAATCTCGTCGCAGCCCAATCAAGTGCGGCTTTGGGTATTTATGAGATGCATATTGAGTGCTTGTTTACTCAGCAGCTCTCATCGTACTAAACCTGCGCGCCTGATGGAGTGTGGAGTTCGGAATTTAAAGTATGGGGTGGGGAGATTGGAGCACAAAGTAGGAGCTGGTAGTATAGAGACCACGGCGGTCGACTTCAGTGTCACTTTGACGTTCCTTCTTTGAATATATGAAGCTCTCGCACATCTTCATTGCGATCTCAGAAATCATCACAGGAGCTGAGCCATTCGCCTGGGCGGATTTTGCAGCGCCGTATATACTTTACCTCGTTTTGTTCTGTAAGAACAACACGTGTGTGTACAATGAAATCATGAAGCTTTGAGCATAGCATTGGAACCAGGACTACTATTCCTGGCCACCTGATGTTAGAACTAGATACTGTTTCCAACGTTCTTCTCACGCCCAAAAATAACATTTCCAATTATTTTGTTATCATTTTAATGGCATTATTATTTCGATAACAGTAACAGAATTAACATATAAACAATGGTATTATTAACATTTTCGCTTGGACTGTCCACTGACCAGAATTTAGGACCAGCTCAGTCGGTGCTTCCCTCGGGCTCTTCTGCTGCCTCCCCTGCTCCCCCGAGTGATGTTGAGGGCCCTGGGCTGATCTGGGGGCCTGGCAAACTGACTTCTGTTGACATTGCATGATCGTTTTAGCGCCTCCCATTTGTTATCGTCGCTAATATTTTTTATAAGGCATCTATCCTGACTTACTCTAGTAATTCAAGTTGTTCTCGCTACTTGAACTAATGCTATCACAGTTGTTATAGTTATTGTTATTATCATGATTGAGTTGTTTTTTCATTATTAATATTTTGTCTTATCTTTGATTTGACTAGGTTACTGCTCCTATTGAAATGCATTTCACAGCACCAACACGCGTCAGTGAAACTCTCAGGAAATAAGAAAGAATCAGTGCAAACCCACCCTAAGCAGCTCTACAAGGTTAATTGTCTCCTATTTTTAATTTATGGTTTTTATCATCTTTCGAATGGCATCAGCAACGCAAAATTCTATTTTATTACTGAAACTGGCTTCCTTATTGTCGTTAGCAAACTGGTTGAACGAATAAGTCAGACAATATGCAAGAAAAAACACGGAATGGACGAATATTTAGTTATTAATGATCCGGGTGATTTGATGTTTAGCCCAAGAATATTTTGTGATCGAATATATCAGTCTGGCGAGTTTTATCTCTATTCAATACACAATTGAACTGATAAATTATTGTTCCTCCGCATAAACTGCCGTAACTTATGTGTACGAAATGTGTACAACGTCTGCACAAAGTATTCGTGCCCCGACATACTCGCGCCTGTGCTCAGGGTGTATGCACTGCGTTCAGCGCGTACGCAGCCTNCGTACGCAGCCTGCGTTCAGCGCGTACGCAGCCTGCGTTCAGGAAGTGTGCAGATGATGAACTTGTCAGTGAGAGTTTTTAATAACGTGTACTTTTCTTACATCAGTTCCATAAATCCTTCTCGAAATTTTTCTCAAATTGCGGAGTGAACGTCCACAGAATATGGCTCCAAGCGTCCTAAGAAGCTTCACCGACTTCAACTTACGCTATGATGAGTTGTGGTGCAGAATAAGTAGTAGTATTATTTAAAGTTGGTGCAGCCCCACCTTACACGTTACTGCATCGAACAAGTTACTACATCGGGAAAGTCGCTGCATCATACAAGTTACTGCAAAGGACAAATGACGGCATCACATAAGTCACTGTATCATGCGAGAGTATCATATGGGTAAGAGCGTAGTTCAGCCCTACAAATTGTTGTACATGTGTGGCAGCTCAACGCTATACAGGAAACTGATCTCCACCGAGCGACTCAAAATTAAGACAACCAGACCTTAGTGTTGCAAAAAGCCTTTAAAATTTTGGTTCAGGCATGAAAGTTTCACATCATGTCAAAAGCAATGTTTCACGAGATTAATACGTTCAAATTCAAATTTTAGACCATGGCTTCTTATCGAAATGTTGTAATGAAATTGCACAAAAAAAGTGAGAGAAATGTGTCAATCGTAAAAAAAAGTTTTTTATGAAACGATTATAGAAAATTACCAAATCAGAGAAGACAGGTACAACGGCATGCTGACCAGGACGATGTAGGAAACGTACTGTGCGGAGCCTCCAGCAATAAAAACGTGAGAGAGAAATTGTCTCGAAACGCTCGTCGATCTCAAGAAAACTGGCTGAGAGAGCCGATGTGAGTGAATTTTAGATGTACCGAGTGCTGAAAAAGAATCTATTAAAGCGACGTTTCAAAATACTCCATCGTCGTGACTAAACTGAACATCGTGAGAGCCCCAGGGCTGAAACGAGTCGTCATGTTGATCACATAAATGCAGGCATGCTCCCAAACTCGCTGTTAACAGATGAGACACATTTAACATCCATCAAGTTGTAACAACAGCATGATCGAGCTTGGGAATTGTCAAACCCCATTGAAAGTAGGATTCAGACTCGACGTCAATATCCAACGACTGTTATGATTTGAGGTCCTCTCACAGCCATTGGACGATCTCAGCTGGTTGTGGGCCCTCGGAGATAAAACTGAACTCACAGCGGTATATTTAAGATATTTTAAAAATATGCTTGCTCTCTTAAGCTGAAAACGTTTTCAGGGTTCACCATGAAGCCTGCAACAGGTTTCAGCAACATCACGTGGCTACCAATTGACTCAAGTTTGGATTAAAAAAAATTGCATCGTTACTGGGCAAGCATGAATGACATATAAGAAGCCCTATTCTTAATCGTTTGGAATTTTCATAGCAGTCTCTTTGAAGGCAAAACTTTCAGCTTCTCTTCACTCTTTCAATTTTCTTAAAGAGAAATTGCAGAAAGGATAGAGCTTAATTCTACGTCGAAAGCTACGTGCTGCTCGTAGTGCGTTTGTACCAAAACTTGAGGCTGAAATTCGCAACACAAGGGGTCTTATTGAATAAATACGGAATAATTTGATGCCTTTTTATTTACCCATGTGTTAAAGTACTTCAACCTAAAGTCTTACATACATATCCCCTAAAATATAGTGAGAAAGTTAGATCCCGTTAATAATTAGGAGTCATTCTGTAATACGATTCCTAATGTTGATTTCTATTCTGCATCACTGAACGCTATCATTTATGACAAAAAGGGATACCTCGCTTATTCAACAAGATTTCGTAACATTTTTCTATTTTCGGAGAAAGGTTACTAAAAATTCATTCACAAAGTTCACAAACATAAAATTAAATTTATGCGCTAGATTATTCTGTGCCCTAGTAACCCGAGAAAAATTCGCATTAGAATGTAACAGCCAGTGTTCTCAAATTTTACTTTGTGTATAAGAGGTACTGATAATTACCATTCAGGAGATAAGAATCACTTTATTCTTGCTAAAAACTTAACAATTGATTTTAGAAGAAATCGTGTTCATAAGAGGTTACGGAGATAAATATTTTGACTACGGAAGAATTGATGAATATTCGGAGAACGTCCGACATCAAATAACCGAAGAGGTCACGTTTCCGGGGCTTTTGTGTTGACAAAACCAACACAAAATAACGAGCAACGCTTCGCTTAAGTGGAGAAATGACGGGCCTCCAAGTTTTGTCTCGCAGGCCGCCTCTGGCAAAGGAGCTCAGTTGTTTCAACACTAACAGATTTTTGCAATTTTGGTTCTGCATCCCGTATGATCCCCCGATCCTAAAAGTCTAACCGCCCCCCCTCCGCGGATCGTCAATCTCATCTTTTTGTGTCTCAGTCTTCAACGCTTCTTGAAACGCTCGAGTCTTTTACAACCGATGAGAGGACGAACAAACATCATCAGCTCTCACAATTGGCGTGCTTGGGCTCTCAGAGTCCGCTTTTGAGCGCAGCTATAGCCTTCAGTAATTCTTTGCTTCAATTTTAGAATAGTAATGACTCAAGCAACGTCACATAACGTTCAATTAAGAAAAGTTACAAATATTTATGGTGTGAGTAATTATCTTCGGAGATTACATACACGCACGCTGGTCACCTCAAAGTACAAGGATAAATCTCCTCCAGCATAAAATCCTACGATAGAAATTGATAGCTTCTCGTATGTCCGAGCAGGTAAAATTTTACTGATAAGGAACAATTACCTGTCATCGGTAGTAAAGCTATAAGAATTACCATCTTGTAATGACTCACAATTGATAATTATACGAGTATTTAAAAAAAAGTGAAATGTAAATTCCGGAGTTATTAATAAATGAGTATCAAAATGTATTATACAGTTCAAGGTCATCACGAATACCTTATTTGTCTTGCAAGCCCACCAAGAAATTTGTGGACGCTATTTTCCTACAAATATCCTCCTTAAATCTACTTTGATCCTGTTCTGAATGAGAAATTAGCTTTCCGTTGCCGTATTTAGCATGTGAATGAGCGGTAGGTTGTAAGACGTCCCTCACCGGGCTCCAAACTTACGTCTCCCATTCTTCTGCAAGTCCAATTTTCCTCTCAAACAAAGTGTTTCTATTTCGCTGGGCTTTGAACTCTCTAGAACTAAAAACTTTATTCATTAGCCATCGCACTCTGTAGTTTTACTGTCTCAGTATTTATGTTTCGTTGATTTAACTTTTGAGCAGGAAACTTAACTTGTTAAGCCTGCTAACTGGAGCGTCAAATCAATTATGCAGAAGTTGACAGGGCTCATTAGTCCATGATCGACGGCTACCCGGAGAGCTTCAGCAGATCAACCTCTCCACTCCGCGTTGCTTTTCACGGGCACGTTCCGCCCGAGAACCCTGGATTAGGGGATCTGCGGGCCGTTTTGGGATCTGGACGAAAGCTTCTCAAGGAGGAGGTGTCCTGAACGACAGTCATGAGCGATTTATTTTCAGGTTAGGATTTGTGACATCCGGGTACGGTTCATTTTTAGGGTGGTCATTGTTATTTCCGCGCATGGATCATTTTGAGGGTAATTATAGTGTCATTCGGGTACGGCTCATTTTTAGGGTGGTCATTGTTATTTCCGCGCTTGGATCATTTTCAGAGTAATTATAGTGTCATTTGGGTACGGTTCGCTTAGAGAGTAATAATTATTTGTGGCGCCGTCAGGGTACGGATCATTTTGAGGTCAATTATAGTGACGTCGGAGTACAGTTCATTTTGAAAGCAATTTAACGTCAACATACGGTTAATGTTTATGGTAACCCTTGCAATATCAGCAGGCAAGATGTGCTGACTGCGAGTCAGTTGTCCGAACTTTACCATATTTCTTGGCCAAAATTCGTACGCCCATAAAATGGTTTTACGTTCGTTAAGGCTTCAGGAATTGAGGAAACCGAGACGTGGGAGCATGTCTCATTACATATTTATAAGTGACAGCTGCGAGTGTTTCCCGCTGAAAAAAGCGCTTAAAATTGGCAGCTCTCTGATGGAGGAGACTAGGGCCGTGCTACCTTTTGATGGAGGAGGCTAGTGCTGGCTACACTCTGATGGAGGAGGCTAGTGCCGTGCTACCCTCTGATGGAGGAGGCTAGTGCCGTGCTACCTTTTGATGGAGGAGGCTAGTGCTGGCTACACTCTGATGGAGGAGGCTAGTGCCGTGCTATCTTTTGATGGATGAGGCTAGTGCCGTGCTATCCTCTGATGGAGGAGGCTAGTGCCGTGCTACCTTTTGATAGAGGAGGCTAGTGTCGTGCTACCCTCTGATGGAGGAGGCTAGTGCTTTTGAATATGTATTTTATTTAGATAAAGGTTGATTAAGTCAAATGGGAACTCCTTCATGGTTTTCAAAATTTACTTTAATTGGAATAATAATGATATTTTGTGATATCGGTCCTAGAGCATAGTGGGTAATTTTTAAGAATGCACCGTTAATCTTGGAACATGATGTGTCTATACTTTGATAAATGAATCATAATTTTTGCCAAGGTAAGAGTGAGAATTCAACGAAATTTACTTCTTCATCATCTATTTGCACAATTAATTTAGATTTTGAGAGTGAATTTCTATTATTTCGTAGTTCAAAGGTCGGTAACCTATGACTTGTGAGCCAGGTCAGGCTATGTTGATGACTAAATACATCTGACTCGCTGATGATCTTAACTGACATTTTTTAGCATAATTTAAGTACTTAGATGCACTCAATGTTAAAAAAGTAATGTGTAGCTCATACGAAAATACTTTTAAAAACATTGAAATTTCCTAGCCCTCTCATCCATAAAGGTTTACGCCCCTCGTTAACAGGTCACGTCTAAGAACTGGACGTTGCCTTTCACTCGCCGTCTGGAATCGTTTAGACCCAAAGAGCTACACACAAAGAAGCATTCGGAACCTATTACGGAGTATCGAGTTTCCGAAATTTCTGCTTCCCTGAATGATTTCCTCTTGCTTCGAGTGTCCTCCAAACGCCTTGGCTTTCTCTGCCTCAGAAGGATTTTGGTCCTCATGTCTGAGAGAGAGTGAGAGAGCCACTTCGTTAACGGTCGGACGACCCCAGGCCCTTTGAGACCACAAAGGCTTTTGGGGTTTCCAAAGAGTGTAAAACTTTGCCTCGACCGAGGTACTGGATCGAGCTCCCACCCTCTCTTGATGGTGGAAGCCAAGAGCGTCGAGGCCGTTTTTTCTTATCCAAGAATGGTGGTCTCACCATCCGCAGTCACGAAAAATTGAAGGAAGAATTCTGTACGAAACACCAAATTGACAGATGTTCCGTCGTCTCTGCGTGTTCAATATTTTGCTTTCGGATAAAAAGTTACATGTTGAAGACATATTTTGAGCGATAGGGTGACCTTAAAGATGGATTTGTACAGTTTGAGAAAAAAACAGAATTCTACCGTAGTCGATATGATGGTACCTGTATAACAGTGGGCGGAAATATTCAAAATCTCTTTCATTAATCATTTATTTGACAATTAGATACAGTTGAGGGAATTAGAAAAAGAGGGTTTTTTGTGTGTGATGGAAAAACACATAAGTGAAGAACTTTAATAAATTCCAATAATTCCAATATGAACACTGTGTATAGATAGCATGATCATTGTTTAGAAAACTTTGTATTCAACAACTGGCCGATGGGTCTAATGAGGGAACAACGCAAGAACATTTCTTCTTTAATGCTTTGTTTTTGAAGTGAAAACTATCTCTCCTTCTGATAATTCGTTGCTGTGCACAGATGGTACAAGCAAACATGAATTCAATATTTATATCGTCTTTCTGAATTTTAAGTTTCCGTAAACGATTTCGAAATTAAATTTTAAATATGACAAAAAACTCTTTACGCGGTACTGACACGAATTTATTTGGAAAGTTACAGCCGTACACGATAATTGTACGCATTTTTATTTGAAGAAGATAGAATATAATCCAATCTTTATTCAAGATAAAAATCTTACTCCCCAGTTTTTGGAAGTTCAAGTTTGAGTAAACATCGTAGATCCTAACTTCCATTCTGAAACCAGCTTGTTTAGTGTGTGGTCACTAAGAGGAACTAATGAACTGCATTAAACTTGGAACTTTTCGTTATTCGGTGGCATCATCTAAATTCCGTCTCCTTGTCAGATCGACCAGATAAAATTTTCGGGATTTCAATATTCCAAGTTTTCTGACCAATCATATTGAAACTATGAAAGCACCCTATGCCCCTCTCTGATGGAGTAATGGAACTCATCGCTCTCGATTGGATGAACGTATATCTCGCTATAACAGCAGTTGCTTTAGCTAGGTTTGTTATTTCCGGAACTGTATTTGGAGAGAAGGAAAGACTGGAGACACTCCAGCAAAGCCTCAAAAGTGGTGCAGAGAGAGGCTGATCACTCCCAATGCCTTCTAAGTCCCTTGTGGATCGGGCCTCAGCATTCTTTTCCCCCCGTAAAGACCACCGCTATACAAATCCGTCTTCCATGAAGCCTGTGTGAGCCACGAGAATGTTTCTTTGTTGTCGTCGCTGCTGGAAGGACTTGACGAAAGCAGCAGTATCAGCACAAGCGGCTCAGAGGCTCTTGTGTCTCATTGACGATGCAATACTACAACCTCTTCCGTCCTGCTGACAGTGAAATGTTGCCCCCTTTTTTGTCTCACTGACGGTAGAAAATCGTAACCTCTTTTGTCGTATTAACGGTAGAATATTACAGCCTCTTCTGTCCCGATAACAGTAAAATATCGCAGATTCTTCTGTCCCGATGACCGTAGATATCGCAGTCTCCCCTGCCCTGATGATAGTAGAACATCGCAACCTTTTTTTCGCGATTAGTGTCGAATTTTGAAATTTCTTCTGTCCCGTTGACCGCTAATATTGAACGTACGCTCCAGTAAAACAATAGATATGTTTTTCTACGTAATACGAACAGCTCATTCGAAAGAGAAAGAATAAAAGTGGATTTATTTAGCTGCTCCACAATTTTTCACATGAACCATATTAGACGAACCTCGCCTGGTAAAAAACACTGTGATGCTTGTGTTTGTGAACCTACATATGCTAACTCGAAGCAAAACATTGAAACGTTGCTTAGAAGTTTGATTTTTTCTAAATTTCGAACGTTGGCAAACATGCATAATTACATCAGTGAATCTGTATACTCATCGGTAAAATATCTTATAACTTCATTCGTATACAAAGTTTGAAGGGTTTCTTTTTTTGTTTAAGTAGCTGTGTGGTTTTCTTCAAGCGCGGCGATTTACACAGCCTTTGATCATTGCAGCGCGTATCATGAAACACTTTGCAACGGTCACATTCTTATTGTCAATTGAACTTTTCATGTGACTAAAATCGACCCGTCGTAGAAACTTTTCAGTTTTCAAAACATCCTGCCTCAAAAAACTATTCAAACGAACGGGATTACCGCCAACTCCAACTCCCGAGGCGTAATCAGCTGTCTTTTGTAACATTGTAGTGGAAATTAATTTGCCAGCGTCCGTTGTAAAGTTTGTGCAGATGCCGCAGTGCCGTTCATGAGTGGAACAGTAAGAGCTTCTTTTTCCTTGCAACAAAACCGCTCCAGAGAAATTGGCTCAGCGTTTCATTTTTCCAGCTTTCGCGTTATGACACAAGTTCCGTCCAAAGAAAATAAATGAAATACGTTTTATCGATTTTGAGTATTTTCAATTAGGCGACAGAAGTCAAATTCATGGACGATTTTGAGCCCTTCCACCATTTAGACTGTTAGGAAAATCTTGCTCATGCTCACAACTTTGAACGTTCAAGGCAGTAACGCTTCCAACAACTCAGAGCTTAATTTGAAGGTTTGAGATCGGTGTAGCGAGGCTTTGGCCTCCCGGAACTGCTCTTGATGGGACCACTGATGGCATTAGATCCCTTATGTTCCCGGGCCCCGCGGCCCTCACTGTGCTCATACTGAGGCCAAGAAACACCGGCGTAACATGTCATATAACCTATGCGATGATACTAAAACTTTAGGTGGTAATTCATTAAAAAGCCTTAAGTGGGGAACCGAGTGTGATAAAGCGAGACAATAACTGTAGTAAAAATCCCAGAAAACTACAGAAACTCTACGTTTTAAACCCAGCCGCAATAAATCAGGAATTAACATGAGATAAGTGAAAAAGTGGCCCTTCACACATGCCTACAGCAAAAAAGAGACTGTGTTTACCTTGAGCTTGCAGCTCTGCAATGCACAAAGTACGATACATAAGTCAGACTGCAGGTGGAGTGAAGTTCAGACGCACGTAGCTCTCAGTGTCGCGCCGCCTTGTTTAGCAGGAAGAGCTGACAGTCCTCTGTTGGCCCGCCGGATCGGCGTGATCCTGCCTTGAGCACCGACGCCTGCGAAAATGTTTCTTCAAAGGCAAGAGCAACTTTTTTTGTTCCAGCAAAGAACTTTTGCTAATAATGAAACTAGGTAGAGTTGAACATACGTTTAGAGTGAATTAATTTGATATTGTTGTAGTTTTCGTACACATCTAGAAAGAGAAGAAAGTTGGGATTATCTGATAAATGTAAGATTCTTACCACATTGGCCGCGATGTGCGCCACATTGGTACGCGCAATCATCTAACCTAACCCAACGTAACTAAAGCACTAACGTATATGAATACAAATTTTTAAGTTTTCATAAAATTTGTGTTCATTACTCGAATAAGCTAGTTTAGATTATAAGGAAAATAAATAGGATAACCAAATTTGTGAAAATAAAATTCTTCATTTTTACATGTCACAACGGAGATATTTGTAGACATGAAATTTTACCTGCATGGAGAAATCGCGGCCAACTTGTTAAATACTTCTTGCGACGGAGTCCACTGGCTGGTCATTTTGACATTAGAAAAGTAGCGTCGTCGCAGGAAACGGGTGGAATTTTGTCATTAGGATCTCTTAGATATATTTGCTGCAATTTGGAATCTTGAGAAACAAAGTTTTTAACACGTTGACTCCGCTTCTTCACACAGGTAAAATTCCATGCCGACAAATATTTCTACTGTGAATGTAAAAATGAAGGATTTTGGTTTCACAAATTTGGTTGCTCTATTAATTTTCTTTCTAATCAGAACTAGCTTATTCGATTGATGAACACATATTTGAAGAAAACTCGAAAATTTGTATTTATACATGATAGTGCTTTGGTTACGTTAGGTTAGGTTAGATGATCACGTGTACCATATATGACCCACTTCGGAGTCAACGTGTTAAACAAAGTTACTCTCTTCTGATGTATTCTTATCTCTTTGATCTTCTTTTCACCCAAAACTGGGGCCCGCTGAGAGCATAACGGGCGCCTGTGGTGGCAGAGATCATTGAAGGCTAAAGCCTCGGATTTCGTGAATCTGGGAAGTATTCCTGCGACGCATTCAGCGCATCTGCGCGTACGCTCGTTTTTTTGTAGATGGGTAAGCTTGATAATTCCTCCAGTAGAGATGCTGGTGGCTTCTGTAGGCTGTAAAGCTGGATAATTTTTCAGGCGGTAATGCTGGATTTATATTGCAATTGGATACGTTGGATTAGTTCTACTTTTTATTGGTGAATTTAGGCTTGATCAGGTTTTTTCTAGACAAGGAACGCTAGATGAAATTATGGCTCACGTGTCTTGCAAACTATTGGCCCTTGGAAGTTAGGGGGGCTGGGGCGCTCTTCTCAGAGAATATTTGTTGCCAGTGTACTTTCGTATCGTGTGACCTTTACGTCTAATAAAGCATTGCAAACCCTCCCTCCGTGTGGAACCAGCAACACAGGTTGTAGAAAGCAGGCGTGGGTTCAGCTTCTTTTTACTCAGACTTGATTGATCATCGTTTCTTTGTTTTTTCTTCGCTTTGTAGCATTGGATGTCAAAAGACAAACTGTACTACAACATTCTGCACTGAGTTCTCTTCCGCTCTGATGTGGTTTCTTACCAATAAAACGCTTTTAACCTTCAAACGGTCACTGTAAACGCATGCTCGCGTCGGTGTTGTTGCAATCGATCTCACGATGTCAACTTCAATAACCGTGTGAAGGCAGCGCTGGCTACCTGGGCAGTTGCTGTTAACGGATTAGGAAGAATCAGTCGTAGACAACTGTGAAAGGATCGCAACTATTTATACTCTCACTTTTATTTCAGATTGTTGTAGTAAAAAATGCGGGTGTTTTTCGAAGGACAATTTTTAATACACGATGTTAACAGGCCTTAGGTTTGGAACTCTCAAGTTGTCACACAAAAATTTCGAATCCTGCTAAGTTGGAGAAAATAAACTCCAGCAAAATTTTCTTCTTAGATTACACCACGAGCTGATGAGCAGAAGCCGGGGGATGTGGAAAACTGTGTACTTTTTCTCTGAAGAAAAATTCCTTCAATTGAATTTTTCATAACGTGGGTAAAATTACGAAGCCATACTTTATAGAATACTGCCATAAAATATTATATTTTAGAAGGTAATCGTCTTCTTTTTGCAGGTGTCGAGCAGCGCGAGCTTGAGCAAGATCAGGGGTCTGCAATCCCTCAGATCCAAACGGTCCTCTCAGCTCATCAAAGGTGAGCCTCCACATCGGCACAGAATCTCTCAGAGCCTGATTACAAAGCCAGAAATGAGAATTGTTGTCCATCAAAATAACGTATTAAGGATAATCAGATGACTTCTTCATGCCATTTTTCTGCAGGGAAAATTCCCATAGATTTAACTTGTCAGGTCTCCTTCCATCAATACTGGTAATAGTCAAGCTGCCGCTCTCGTCGCTCAGTCATCTTCTCCTTTGTGCGGCCTTTGGAAGAGAGCGTTACGCTCCAATTCTGAGGCGCCCAGAGAACCAATTTGCACTGGACGATAACAAGCCTGGTTGGGCTTGGGGCTCCATAGACGCGTTCATTTCAGACTGACACCAAAGGATTACAGTGCTCTTTTAAGCTCACCTTGTGTGATAGTCGCTCTTGTTTTAATATTTACTTCGGGAGATTGGAAAAGATTTTTTTATGACATGCGTTGAACTTACTTTACAGAACTGTGGGCAAACTTTTCCAATAACTTACGTCTTCAAATTTTATCACTAATTTTAACACGTTTTTTTGAGTTATAGCCATTTTAATTATAGCCATGTTTTCATCTTTTTAAAGTTGCTATTGTTACATAGGTATCAGTCTCCCTGGTCAGTGATCATTTGGGGAATTTCTAAAAGAATTGAATTACCAGCAATCATTTTGTGACTGAATAGGTGTTAAACTCAGAAAATATTTAATACGAGTGAGCTAAATTCTAGTAAATGCATCTCATTCAAACACACATTTACCGTTGTAATACATTTAATTTACACGTGCTGACTTCGTTGGGTGCGTTTTGTAGCAGCCTAAACAGCACCAAAATGCATGAACATTGTCTGAGTTGCATGTCATCGAATAAGGTATTATTTTTTATGTCGTATGTGAGACATCACAGTGAGGGGAAATTAATACTTGCACACCAATCAATTTTTTGTTTAACGAGTATCCAACGAAGTAAAGAATAATGTCAATGCAATATTTGTATGTCAATATATGATTATACAAAATGCCAAAGAAGACAAGAATGATACAATTTTGAATGATACAATTTTCTCATAATATTTCTCAGAATGATACAATTTTGTTCTGATGGTCACAAACAAATCTCAACTGAGCTCTTGTGCGTCGTTTAGACAGCAGCCATGTTTTCCTCGATCGATCGCATCTTCAGTTCGTTCATATGCAGTTCATTGCTCATCGTTCGGGTTGTAGTACAATTGTACCCGATGCTAAAAGTGTTCTCGAAACTCTTTACGAGTCGTCATTGTTTCTGTTTTTTTTCAAAATTTGTGTTCTATATATCTTACAGATCTAAGAGAAATCTTAGATGGTGCTCCAGAACCTGGTTGGTTTTCCACAGTCATACTTTTTGGTACCAAATAATGTATGAATTCATAGTAATGAGAAGAATATTCAGGTCGATTGACATTTTTCTGTAACTTCCATCTTCTTTCTAGCATCTAATAACTTTTTTTGTGTGTTTTTGAGTTCTATTTCCTTTCAGTATCATACTGGCAGCTCTGTAAGGTATCAGATCAACAGCAAAATGTATCAGAACGTATTTTAAGGGTGCATATTACATGCTGATCCGAATCTCGAAACACTCGAGAAATTTCTACGCAGACTGCTATAGCTAAAGTTACTATAAGCTTTTTGAAAAGAATAAAATATTTTGCACAAATACGTTTCTCACCTCTAAGTATAGGAAAATATACAGGAAAATATATATCTTCCATAAGTTGAACTATCATGGTTTCTTTCACATGTTCCAATATTTTGCATTTGTTTATAGACACTATACCGATAACGGCTTTTTAGTTCGTTAGATGTTGGTTTGATAAATTTATTGGTTTACATGTCATAAAAACATGACTATTATTTTTTTGCACTCAAGATGAAAAATATCGAGGAGTGTTGAGAGTTCTGATAATTTTGAAATAATGGCAAATGGAACTCAGATTTAAACAAAGAAAATGTGCAGTCAACGTAACTTTGATAACAACTGATGTAAAATCTTTCGGACAGTCAGGAAGTCAATTATGTAGTTTCATGATATGATACGAATATGTTTGCAATTATGTGAGCAATTCAACATCCCTTGAGAGCGCCGTTCACCTGCCCACACTCTGCTCGTACATCTTCTTGTTGTGAATGAAAATTTTATTAGATCTGTCTCTTGAAGCCTTCCTTGCTGAAACCATGATAAAAATCTGAATCCCTATGACTAAGTTAGCCAAGTTTATGTAAATAGTCTCAGGTATGGGAATTTTGGTGAAAAAAGATGTTACAGAAAAGCTTGCCATAAAACTGCCCTTTTAGCACACCCTACTCATTTCATCAGAAGAACCCTAATTGCACATTCTACTCATTTCATGTTAGTTAAGTTTCACATCGTAAAGTTTCGTTAGATATTTGCTCAATTCCACGGTGTACGGATAATTACTTTTCCTCGTTGTACATCTCATGTTGTTTTTTCGATTCGTAGGATATTGAAATCATTCACCTTGTTTCTCTTTCCACCATTTAAAGAGAGCGTAGGTGAAGAAAGTACCCCACTTCCAATTCCTATCCAAAGTTATCATTTTCTCTGCATTTGTGCAGTACCTTTAAGAAAGTACCTTTATTAATTCCAACACATTTTACACTCGTGTTTTCAATGCCTTACAACTACTGACGCGTGAGGGATGACAGGAATTTATAGTTTAAGCTTCCTTTTCCAAGGGAAGTACTCCCTGGTTACGTGAAAATTGGTGTCTTCTTCGGGAGCCGAACCCTAACTTCTCGGCTGCGAGGCTATCACGCTAACCAGTACACCATGGCACCCACTGAATGTGCGACACTACTAGTAAATATTTAACTTATTTTATACGGTGATCATTGAGATGCACGCTTCATTATGTACTCGGAAATATGTTCCCCATATAGATAATATTATATTCCCTACATACCTAGACACAAAAAGGCTTACATGAGTGTTGTACCAAAATCATGTCAATCTTACTGCTAGTGCTAACGAGATCTTATCTTTGAAGTATTTCAACTCCAACGGTCAAATCGTGAAACTTTCCGTACCTGCTTCAAACGCGGCCAGGCCGTGGGAGGGAAACACGCTTTGTACGGTAGCTCTCCCCGACCCAAAAACTCCGCACACCCAGCCGCGTACACTGTCAATATAGAACATTTACGCTAGATGCATTTGCAATTCGTGAAAACTTACTGAATCTGATTCAGCATTTGAAACTCAAGCAATATGTTTGTGGATGCAAAGTTTTCTCTTCCAAAAAGTGTCCATATTTATTTCTGCCGTTATCGGCTTTCGTCAACCGATCTAGAACCTTGGGTGGCTTTTGTCAAAGTTTGAAAGGGAATTGAAATACTTCGCTCAGTCACTCTGCAATATAGTCGGCAAGGAATAGGAGAAGTTTTAAATTAGGCTTTCTTTCATCCCTTTACATTCTCACGAGGCATCACAGGGGGATCTGAGGTAAGAGAGAAACTTTGAAAATTGCCAAAGCAACGGTAATCTTATTTTCTTCAATGCCATATTTTGCTTCACTTTAAGAGTAACGGATAAAAGTTGTAAAACTACAGTATGTTCAAACCGACACACTAGAAATATCTTTTTTTCGATTTTGCAAATCTTCAAATTTTAATGCAGTGAGAGACGTCAGTATTATACTTGGAGTCCTGAAATGATACAATGACGATGACTGAGCATCTTTTGCCTCTGCATGAAATGATTGTTTCTCTCAATATCGATACTTTCAATGACCGTTGCAGTCTCACATACTTCCTCCGCTTAGGATGTGTCTCGTACGGTACTTGGAAATGAAGGCTGCCTGTTGCGCAGACATGTTGAGGAAAGTAATTCAGAACATGACACAGAAACACTCAGAAAATAAACACAGTTCAGAATAGTAGTTGTGTATTTCAAATTTTAGGGGAGCTTAGAACTGTTTTCCGTGCAGCTGTGCAGCTAAAACATGCTTTTCATCTTATTTTTGATGCGTCATAAGTAATCATATGTTCTATTAAAATCGAAATTTGATCTCGATGTGGAATACATATACTTGAGATAAGTGATTTCACACGAAGATAAAAATCTGAAAGACGGCCAAGCCAAGTATGCTCAGCAGATCTTCTGATCAAATTCAGCAAATCAGTCGCTCCTAGGTAACAGCTCCTGTCAGAACTGTCTACTAATCGATAGAAAGGCGGTTTCTCTTTACTTGTGACAATACAGCGCTATTGCTTGTTCTGACCTTACACGCCTATTGAACGAAAAAATACAAGCACTCTGATCCACGAAAAACACGAAATGTGCAGTTGACAGTTTTGGAAAGCTAAGTCTATGATTGGTCCTAAAATATATCTACGATTTGGAATCTCAACTCGCGCAGGGATACGAATATATTTGTTCAGGAGGCTTTAAATCCACAAATCTGAAGTGCCCAACAAACACACTCGAGTTAATATTTTCCATGTCTTCCTGAGACTGTTCTCTCAAACGTAAATCTGGCTAAAAATACGTTTTTTTTGCAGCAGAACTCTTGAAGAATGGCGATTTACGATGTGTATTTTTCTCACTCGAGGGTTCTGAAGAGATCCTCTGGGCTACTGGTTGCTGAAATTTAATTTCACTTGATTTATTTCATAAGTCGATAGCAGTTATATCATTCACCGAGAGTTGAAGAATTTTCTGAGGATTTCGATATTATTAAGAGGGTATTTATTTTTAATTATTGATTGAAGTATTCACGAATCACTGATGGATAGAACAATACAATAAAGAAAATCGTCAACCCCGGCGTCAGTCTCACAACTGACGTCGACTGATTGACGTAAAAAATTAATGTTCGCCCTCGAAACTTGAAGGACGAGGACGAAAACCTCGCTCGAGAAGAGGCGTCCGGCTTTTCAAGAGTAAATGAATCAAATGAAGCCCAACTTTTCGCACACAGGGAAAATTTAGATGATAATTGTGAATGACGCGCTGAAGATATTTATAAAGTTATGAAGTTTATGAAGTCATTTTATGAAATTAGAGCTTTTTATGTGCCTGGCTTGGTGGTGTAGAAGGCAGTATCGTCCAAAGTTTATTTTCATTTTCAGAGTGAATATAATGATGAGAATTTTGTTACAGTCAGTTCAAAAAGTTGCTCATTGAACGCTTCAAATTTTATGAATTGATTAGTTTCTATCGGAGTTTTCTAATATCTTTTCACATTGGGAATGAAATATATTCATTGCTACATCACGCTAGACATGAAAAACATTCCCTTCCACGGTGACAGTAAATTTAATTCATTTTTCGTAACTTTTCCTTACTGCTCTTTATGGAATGTGTGTCTGAACAATTTTTACTTTTCTCTTGTGCGTTTGAGAATGAGTTTATTATTATTACTATTATTATTACAGCATTTTGTAACTCGTCGAAAAAGGTGTTAACTGTTTCTCGCAAATTTTCGAAGGATAAAGAAAATCGTCATCACTCCGGTTTTTGGTGCACTCCGGCAAAAAGTACGGAGTGCACCAATTGTCACCAATAACTAACGAAAACAAAATTTTAATCCTCTGATAAATTAATGCATTGGACCTAGGCTCCTGATGCAGGCCAGCATTCTCCGATGGACTGCGGCCTTGGTAATGACCAACTTGAAAGGTTTAAGTCAAGCTCTGCAAACTCTGATCTATGCCCCGCTGATCTATTTTGTGCAGTTATCAGGAAATGTAAAACCGAACCTAAAAAAAGGGCGATATAATCTCCAGAAAATATAGCCTGATAGAAACTTTTTTTTCACCTATTCGTAATATTTGCAATGTATTGATATTTCGCTTTCATTAATATTGATATTAGTATTAGTGATGGAGTTGAGATTTTGAAGTCCACAATCTATTATGTTCTGAGCCTAACCACAAATCGGCTTCATCCTCTGAAGCAATAACCCTCAAACATGACAATTCAGAGCTGCAGCTGACATTATTGGGTTAAATACTGCGGTTCAATACATCCAAATGACCATGTTTCTGACGAAGCTTCTTTGAAAGTTCAAACACAGTTACACGAGGAGGTATGCTCTGAATTTCGGTAATGAACGCTAATGAAAGTTGAATAATTAGTGTTAATTTACCCCAGACTGCATCGCGGTGGGCCTCGAAGAAGGCGGCTATTACCACAAGAGCTCGGGGGACTCGACGGTGTGTGGGGTGTACCTCGCTGGGGGCCCCAACCAGAGGGTGCAGCTCACCCTCGACTACATCGATGTGGACTGCGAGACTGGGGGACTTGTTAGCGTGAGTATGGCAGCTCCGGGGGTATTTTGGGGAGCTTTAAGACTCACGCTAGAGCGAAATACATTATTTGATAGGATTTTTGTTCTTGGCTGTCAAGTCTAGTTTTCTAAATCGTTCCATTGCGAAAAAATAGAAACTGCTCAGTACACCTACGGAACTATGCCTTTATGCAATATCATGTACTTGAAGTATAGTTCCTTGACGTGACTACGAAAGCGAAGTTAATGGCAGTAAAGTTCTATTTCTATATCGTTAAGCTATATTCAATAAAAATTACGATTTTAACCCAAGTACAAGACAAATGTGAAATTCCGTCTCACAGCGCTATGAGGACCCGGTGAATCCTGGGGCCCCGCGAGGCTTCCTGTGATTCTCTATGCTCCCTATCAGAGCTCAGAGAATTATGAATTATAAGGAGGCTAAAGAAATACAGAGGCTCAGAAAATTACGGGGGAAGGTTATAGAGAGATCAAAGAAAATAGACGTTCCAGAAGATGATGGACGATATAAAGAATAATGAAAGATACTGAAATTACAGTAGTCCAGCGGATTGACTGGGCCAAGAGAACTACGGAGGACCCAGGTTTTTATGTGTAACCAAGAGCATCAGGGGTTTTGAGGACTATGGAGACCAGAGTGTTATGGAGGGTCCAGCCAATTGTGGCGATCTTTAGAATACTCAGGGACCAGAGAATTGCGCCAACCTTCAGAATTATGGAGGGTCCAGACAGAAGAGCCGATCTTCAGAATTATGAGGGACGGGGGTGCAATCAATTGCAGCGAGTTTCAGAATTATGGAGGGGCCAGAGAACTGTGGCAAACTTCAGAATTATGTAGAGTCCACAGAATCGTAGCGCCAAGGAAACTACCCGTTTAATTTCTTTACCAGAGTATCTACAGTTTCTTATAATTTTGGCCGTTCAAGCGTAACTATATCCACCGGATCCTTAATTCTTGACGGGATACTAAAATGTAAGACTGACCATGAGCCTTGCTGAGTTTTGGAGGGCGCTGATATAGTGCAAGGCCATGAGATTCAACAGATCAAAGCCAGATCAATACGAACAGCGATTCAAAGTCTGGGTGCCGCTGTGGTATAACTAATTAAATTTGAGACTGTTTTATTCAATTTATATGCATACATTTCTTTGATACTCTCGCCCTTTCGTGAGCGGATAGTGACTTCGATGACCTGTTCTGTTTTTTATTCCCTATGATTTATGTATAAATGCAATTACATATGGATATGCTGATGGAAACTGAATAAAAAAATCGAGGTCCAATTTCTGAAGGTGCGTCAGTCTGCAGAGGCTGAGTTTCTTGCGCACTGCGGGCCGCTCTCGGGCGCAGGGAGAGAAGCTTGTGTTGGTGGCAGCGCATCAGGGGGAAATCGTGCATAAATGGCTGCGCATCAGGGGGAAATCCTGCACTAATGGCACAGTATCAGGGGGAAATCCTGCACTAATAGCAGAGTGTCAGAGGGAAATCCAGCATTAATGACAGAGTATCTGGGGGAAATCATTCATTAATGGCAGCGCATCAATGGGAAATTCTGCATTAATGGCAGCGCATCAATGGGAAATTCTGCATTGATGGCAGATATAACGGGACACTTGGTTCGTGTACAAAATTGCCATAAAAAGGAAGATAATGAAATCTAAAAATTTGATATAATTATATGTGTTTCTCTCTATTTCTAAAAGCAAAGATCAAAATTTATTTGTATTGACAAATAAATCATGATAATTACCGTACATTGGCGAGCCAGATCATCAAGGTTTGAGAGGTCGCTCCATACCCCTCGCATACTTATACGAACGCACCCATTGACCTACAGAAGAAGGGCATAAACAATACACAAATTAAATTTACCACATTCATGATGTCAAGGGAAATTCAAATTTGCAAAAATACACGAAGAGCACAGCCACAGGTTAAGGATGAAAAATGTTCTGATCAACAAGGTACATACAAAACATGGAAACACCGCGCATCTGGTCAATATTCGAACATAACAAAACTGCATCTAAACGAATCTCTCGGGGAATTGCAATAAACATAACAAAATAACAGTAATCAAATTTGGCATTCGGTAAGCGTAAATTAAAATATTCAGACGCAAAAAAGCTGCAATTCTTATTGAATAATTTAAATCACCATACCTCGTTGACACCCAATTTCAACTAATAAGTACCTAGTTTTCAACTTAATATCACACAAATTTTCATTGATAATCACACCACTTTACTTAAATGCTGAGGCTGCCAAATATATTTAAACATCGTCGTACAACCTAAACCTCGGCACTTGCTATATTTCGGGTACCGTTCTTGCGCTGTCACTGTGATGATATTTCTAGCGTAGATGCGGCGTTGTTGCATGACTTCAGTTTGACCGTAAATTCGGCGTGCAATTCCGACGCAAGCTAGAGTTCTTGTGAGCGTCTCTCACTCTCTACTTGGCCTCTCCGAGGTGTTCTTCCGTTGATCTCAACTTCCGTTTAACCCTTTCGTTCGCTCTTTAGTTCTACTTTATATATTAAGTTGCGAAGGCAGAATGACGGAGTTGTGTGTAGCGGTTTTGCCATTTTAAAGAATCTACCCTAATAGCTGTAGCTGTTTCAGCTAGTCAAGGTAGCAGAAGTAGCTCTAGGAGTTTCACCTAGCCAGAGTAGCTGAGGTAGCAGTTTCGGTTAGCCAAGATAGCAGGAGTAACGCTTGTTTCACCTAGCCAGGTGTTAGAAGGAGCGTGTTATGAACGTGTGCTTATGAGAAGGGAATTTTGTAATGAACGCATACCTAAAAGAAGAGAATTTTTATAAAATTTATTATGCACGCTTATTCCCGGCGTGAGCGTAACTGTCAAAAATTCCTACCATTGAACATCTGCTATGCTTTCCCCTCGTAAACCTTCTCCTAAAATCGTTGTCGATAGTCGCTGCCTTTAAAAAGACCTGCTATCAAAGCACTTTCCGCGGACCGATACGCATGGAACGCTTGAAAGATGGCTGAGTCTCAACACTTATGAAATCGCCGAGTCTCGAATTAAGACCTAAACAGTACTCTGCCAAACTCACAGACTTGTTTTCTCAGATCGATACTGGCCCTGAAAAATTGTCGAGTCGTAGCTATGTTTTTGTCTCTAAATGGCCACACCTTATCCAGAGAGAGGGAGCTCTACCGCTGAAGAAAATTGAGTTGGTAGATTTACTACGGAATTTCTGTGCACAGCGTTATATCAAACTCCATGTATTTGTGTTCCTGTCTTGCTGTATAATAATTTATATCTAATGTCACTTTAAGAATATGTAGACCTTTATTGCATGTCTCTAATTCCCGACTAGAAATTTAACAATGTGTGTTATTTTAGTGGGATTAACCTGATAGGTTAATCCTACCTGTATGACTTTATGCTCCAGAACTTTTTTTTGTCAAAAATTAGTAAAAAAATGACTACCTCCG
>VOMN01033138.1:0-23111 GCA_014899125.1 Orchestia grillus | reverse complement strand
CCTCAGTGTCTACATATGTTGACAGTGACCGTGTGAATGCAACATCCTCATAGTCTACATAGGTTGACAGTGACCGTGTGAATGCAATATCCTCAGTTTCTACATATGTCGACAGTGACCCTTGACAGGTTAATTAAAACATCCTCAATCGCATGCAGACTACTTGTCCATTAAAAATAGTTAATAAATAGGTTCTTTTATTTGCATTCCTTTTTTGATTAAAATGGTGATGCCCCTATTTAGATTACCTCTATTTCATCATAGCAGTTTTTGTTGATAATGATCCCAAGTTTGTAACGTTTGCTGAAGAGCTCTTAGGGATTTCATCACAATCATCAATATCAATGAAGTTAATTTTCGTGTTTACCCGAAATAGTTCAAAATACTTTCATCTAAAATAAAGACCTTAGAAAAACTGGAGCACCCAAACTATTATACCTTTAGTCAGCGAGAACAGCTTACTCTCCAAAATAAGATTCACAATTTGCAAATCATCTCACGATGACTGGAGGCCTCGTTCGAACGCCGTCGAGATACATCAGATAAAAGGCACTTGATAAGCATGTCGACGGTGATAAGAGGCATCGAGCAGCGGGGGTCATAGCGTATATGTATATAAATCACACCGACCGATTTATTTTTGCAAAGAGAAATGAGGCCATTTTTATCTGCAACTTCAAGTTAGACAAATTCACATAATTTGTCTTGGCGAGAAAAGTTCAGCTACTGACATGTGACTAAGTACATCAACTCGGTAACTTTACTCTCGGAAGCTCAATTAAATTCAGACTATTTATTATAGCTTTGTGTGGTCGTTTCAACAAAATCCACAGACAACAGGACGAGAGAGAAAACACGTGAGTTAACAAGTACTGTTCAAACAATTCAACTTTATTCGAGGTACAGACTTTGGCGCCTCCAAAAAAAAGTTAGGCATCCAACATTTTTAAACATTGTCGTGCGTGAATTTGTACTTGTATGACGATGTACAAGACACCAACGATATGCAACAAAAATTTTTACAATGAGAAATATGATTTAAATATTTGAACTCCGTAGAGGTAAATCACTTCTCACGTTCAGCGATCGGAGCGAGCGAACCAGCAGCTTGGCCCGCCGTAGGTAACCCTTCCTCATGTGCCTCCAGAATTATCACGTCACTGATCTGCTGAAAACTATCCTGGTCAGGTCCGGAGTTGTTGGGAGCTTTGCTGGTAGCTACTGACATAAATTATGCAAGATGATCTTTGTAATTATTTAGGAAATGATGTGAAAGTGTATTTTCCAATGTACAACTAGCTGTTCGCAGAAATTTTGAATGAAGAGCATGGTTCTTCTAACCTGACATTATTTTGAAAGAACAACAATGACCCTTGACCTTATACTTCAAACTGATGAATATCTTTTCAACTTCTGCTAAGGAAGAACTGACGAACAAATGAGCTGATGACAAATGTAGTGACGAGCTTACAGTGGAAACACACTAGATTATATCAGATGACATTATGCAATCGGTAATTTAGGCGTGATGAAGGAAAAGTTTGGGGGTGATGAAAGAGAAGTTTTGGGGTGATAAAGGAAAATTTTAGGGGTGATGAAGGAAAAGTTTGGGGTGGAGAAGGAAAAGTTTGGGGTGATGAAGGAAAAGTTTGGAGGTGATGAAGAAACAGTAATGTTTGCGGGTGATGAGGGAAAAGTTTGAACCCGAAAATCATAATTCATTTCGTAGGCAAGCATGAAATGATTGTAATACGTGTTTGTAAAATCATGCTATATCTTCATAATTATTAATTATTCTCACAAAACTATGTTTCTGTGGAGGAAGATGCTCTTATACAAGTATTAATAAAATTATTTAACTTGGTGCTATTGAAATAATGTGCCAGAGAACATAAAAAATAGCGCGCATCACAAAATAATCTTTATAAATCAACACAGGCTCATCATCCCTCAAAAATCTACACAAGAAAAGTATCCATTGATGTGGCCAATTGTGAGATGATGACCTCACCAATGTTAACATAACTTTTTCGAATTTCATTCCATGGCTCATCTTTGCTTGTATGCTGCTTATCTCAGTTCGCGCTATAGCTCAGTTTTTCTAATCTAAAATTTGTATCCAATTGAGGTCCTGTGAGCATAAATGTAACTCTAATAATCACTTTGCTACAAAACGCTTGCTGGGTGAATTTTCCTTCGTGATCGAGCCTTAAAGCATGGCTATAGAATCATCGTCATGAACAAAAATGCATTTATTCTCTAAAATCCTGGCTTGGCAGTGGTACTAAGGGTAAATAGGCAGGCACGGTATATCCTTACAAGACTTGGAGTTAAACTTTGCCCCTTCTGAAATTAGAAACGGTCCAACTAACCTGTTTCCGATGATGGTGGCCCAGAATACGACATCTTCGCCTACCTGCAGACATCTAAGCCAGTGATAACATTTTGGCCTTCTAAAATTCATTCTCTTTACCAACCATCTAGACCGTCCGAAGTTACCTTACACTCATCGGCAAATATAACCTTCTAAACATCAACTTCCAGGTACTTCTTAGCTTACGAAACTCTGTCTCGTTTTTATTTTTGCGATAGAGGTCCAGCTCTTGGTTTCTTCATCTCCCACCTTCCTGACAATTTGGCAGCGCGTGTCAGGCGACGTTTCGTCTACCTTCGTCTCTTGGAAGGAAGACGACCTTACCGCTATGAAGAGGTATATTTTCGCCGCCATTGCAATTTTTCTCATCACTTGTCAGTTGAATATTGATTTGCATTTACCACTGCGAGTCTTTCTGTTGAATTTTATATTTTTAATAAATATCTTGATTGTTCTTACGTTCCTTTTCCGGGACTTCACTATTTCAAACTTGATTTACTATCACCTAAAAGTTAGGTGATTCTTTGCCTTTCATTGTCACTAAGAGGCAGGGTTCTTGCCATACTAGCAATTTTTTGTTGAAAGATTTTCCAACGTTAGTTTTCTAGGCTTAAAAATGTGACTCGTTTAATCGACACCGCAAATCGACAAAATTGTATTGAGTCATAAAAAATGGTCACTAATTTTCTCCCTGCAATAAATAGCGTGTGAAGAAAAGTAATTTAATATTCATTTTTATGCATACATAATGTTGAATTCAAGAAGTCCTCAAAAAACAATTTAATATAATATTCTCCGAAAAAGTGAACAAGTACACTAAGTGGATGTATTATAATTCACATGTCTGCCTTAGGGATATTGGCTAACGAATGTGCAGATATTCGTATGGTTCTGATTCGTATCTTCTTGACTATAAAAGCTCTTCACGAAAGCATAATGAAGTGTTGCTGGCTGAAGATTTGAGTAAGCTTTCATGTCAAGTTTCATTGCAGTGGTGCCACTGCCTGTTGTGGCTTGTTTAAAAAAAAGGTGAAATCGGCGCCGATTCCAATTCACAAATTATGTATCAATTCTGGACCATAGTGCAAGATTGTCATCATCACGAAAGTTGTTTGTCGGACGTGTAACTGTTGGTGCATTCGACAGATGATTAGGTGTAAATCTATGTGATTTTTTTCAACCAGCACGATATTCAAAATTAGGTTTCGCGAAATGCTAACTATGATACTTAAAACAACATCGTTTCTCTATCATCTTCTGCGATGACGCATTCGTTCAGTGAAGTTTTGTGATTATAATTTACGAGATCAGGTAAGGTCAAAGTGCTTGGTATTACAAACAGGGATGTTGACTTTACGCTTGGAGATATGAAATTGCATCTTAAATTTGTGTAGTAAATACCAGTGTAAAAAGTGTAATTCATTTTACTGATTGAACTCCCATTATATGGCGAATAAAATATTCTGATTTTCGTGAAATTCATCAGAAACAGATATAGTTGTATAAAATCAAAAAGTTGCTGTCTCTGATGGGAAAAAGTTTAAAGTTCCGCTAAGAAATGCGCTTTTAAATGGCCTGTCTGTCAACTTGTCATGAGAAGCTGGTGAAATTTTAATACCATTCATTACAGCTTATGATAAAATAGCAGCGCTTATCGATATAATACAATTTTAATAAATAAGAAGTTGATACATACTTTTATTATAAATTTTATAAAATTGCTAAATTGTATAGAACTCAAAGTTTTTGTTAACTAGTAGTAATGGTTCGCAAGCCCAAGTAGTGCATTTTCGCTTCACGGCACAAAAGATGGGGATGAAATTGATTAGAGAACGCTTCGTAAAATACGATCAATAAACGGAGGTTTGAATGAAAACGCTACATGAATTTTGTCAATTGAATATATTTTCGATACTTGAACATTAAGTGCATTTTTAGCTATTGATCGACCTGCTTTGTTTTATAATTGCACAAACGCTTTGATAATTCCAAAGACCTTGCTTGTCGAAGTGTTTGAAATAATTTTTCTAGCCCTACGTCTATTTTGTAAAATTGTACTGCGACTGTGAGCTACTTGCATGCCAATTCATTGTAACAACAAATCAAATGAATTATATATACGTGATGCTTAAATACTTATAATCCAACTTTGAATTTTATGGAACGAATATTTTGTTACAAAATAATTCAAATATTGCATCACAGAACTAGTGTCTAGTGCCCCTGTTACCATTGTCAAACACGACCATTAGTCCGCTATGCAATGTTCCGTGGATCCGATATAGCACCGAGATACTGCTGACCCAAATAAAAGATAGCTGTTTAGACCCAACGTCGAAGTCCTCGACCATTGCACGTGATCAGAGTCAGCGGTCCACATTAAAGTAAGGCGATCACGTTTCTCTTGACGGATGAAAGCATCCAAAAATCATGAATGATTATGGATAGGTTTTTTGTTACTGTGCATGTTTCGTTGAATGAGGTCACAGCTGGTTGCAGAAAAGAAACAATTGTAGGCTTAAATTTGACTTGAGATGAGTAATTGGCACTCTCCCCATCTGTAGCTACGTTGTGAATTGTATAAATGATCTCGACACTTGATTTTCCTTTTCGGAAGAGAATCATATTCTGGATTAGAACCTTGCCTTTGTAAAAATTTGAGGTAGAAATGCATACACAGTAAGAAAATAAATTCCAGCATCAAAAATTGATGCAGGGCGTTGCTGAGACGCACTCAATTAACTGCCAACATTACAGTAGCGAAAAATGGCAGCTGAATAGTTTATTTGCCCATTCAGGTTTGGAATTGAGTGGTGCGACACTTAGCTTATCCAAGAAGAGAAATATAGTTCTGGATTTGCCAAATACTGAAAGTTTCTTAGCTTTCATTAAGAGACTAACTAGGGTAAAATATCAATCTAAATCCGTTTTTGCACAATACACTTTTTTTAATGTACAAGAACTATTTCATCAGCATGCTCATGGAAACGCTGTTTGGAAACACTGTGTATCTTGTATTCTCTGCAGCGGACTTGCAGTTGTACTATCTGAAATTTTGATGAATCTACTAGCTTCAGATACCAAAAAACTAACAGGTACTGTAGATGCAATCACGTCCAGAAAATTCCTATTGAAATATTGTGCTCTATTGATGAATGTCATGAGCTAGGTTTGTAGCATAACCGCAGTAGTTTTTTAGCGTCTCATTGTGATATTTGTGCATAAGAGAGCAATTTGTACAGAACGAAAATTTATGAATAATTTTACCATTATAAATCATGGTAAAATTATTTAAAGGCATCGAATCAATCTGATTCGGTTTATAAAAAATACTTATTTTATCACGTTTAGTTATAGATAACTGAGCAATGCATTTTATGGTTCATCTAACACGATGTAACAGACTTGTCCAAGCGAAAATGCGACAGAGGATAAAACCCTTAATCGCAACAACAGACGATAGGTGAGCGAACCAACTGATACGTAAATTTTCACTGCAGTTCCCGGACTTGCAATGAACAACGAGGGAACTAGAAGTGCGGTTTGAAGTCCGGGGCGCACAGGCGCTGCCGGGGCGTTTAGATCAGATAAGGAGGGCCCTGGCAGGGACAGGGGCTCAGTTAAAGAGGTTAACACGCGCGCGATACGGCGCACCGAGGGGATCTGTGCTGATAAGCTAACCGGATTGTAAACGATATCCCAAGACTCGATTGATGAGAGGTCTCCCTTCGCACAGCTGATTGAAGTTAGTTGAGCGATAACTTAATTCATGAGAGCAGAAACACTCGGCCTAAACCATTAGTTGCCGCGGGGAAACGCGCCGGCCGTCGAGCAATTGACTGCACGGTGAAGATACACTAAAAAATCAAAGCTTTAACAATTTTCATAGAAGTGGTGTACGTTTGTGCTTTGAGGAGGATAATAATACTTTTTTGGGAAATGAAATTCAAGTGAAAGAGAGCGGGTCCTTGGGGTCGTAACCATACACAGAAACTCAAAAAAATTGGGAGAAGTAAGAATATTTTTTGATCAAACGCTAGTCAATTTAGAACAAACGTATGGGCTCTTTTGCCTTGTAATGGGTTCTTATACCTGCGACGTACACGAAACATAAAGGGTAGAAGATAAAAATTTACCTTCTTTTATATACGAGCGGTGAAATTTATTTAGAGAAAGGCTGAAAGGGACACAAAAAAATCGCTTCAGTTGCGAGATCGAAATTCGATACTCCTTTTTTCATGAAACACTATTTTAGAGCTGCTCGTATTTTCTTTACATGGGTGTTCAAATAACACATATTTCTATAACATGACGATTGGAAAGCAACTCTACATCAAATTACCAAATACTTAGAGCGCGAACATTCATATTTTTCGGTTATTGAAAGGTAGTTTTAACCCCTGTAACATAATTTTATGTTAGGGATCGACTCATGGACGACTGATGCGCGCCACAAATCACTCCGGGAGCTGCGGTGTGCGGACACAATTAGTTTGGAAATAAATGAATAATGCAGAAATTAGCACAGATATGTTAATCGAAAAAAAATCCGTCAACGTTTATTTCCCAGTCCAATGCCAATTCCAATCTTTATTCGAAATCGTTTCATGCAACCTTGAAAAAAATAAGTAGAATGATTTTTGAATAAATTAATGCCATATAACAAGCAACGTACGTTCACTTGTTGATTATGTAGCTCAGCGAAGGTCAGAATAATTTCATCATTTTTAATTGTTTAAAGGAATAAAAATTGCGTTTTTAACGATTTGGCCGCAGGTGGGGGGCTTTATAAAAAAATTCATTAGCACCATGAGTTAAAAATTAAAGTGAATGGTCTTAAGAAGTTGAGTTACGAGATCAATGTTGAGTCGCACGAATGAAGGGAACGGAGCCATCCGTAGAGGTTCAAAGGAACTGAAGTGTAGAGAACTGTGAAAGCACGATGCGATAAGATTTAGAAATGGGAATTTTCTTCCTTCACGAGTGTTAGAAGAATTAGACTACGACCGACACTGTGCACACAGGGTCTGCAATTCTTACATAGATGTACAGGTATATTTAACAAACCCTGTTTGTCCGTGATGCTTTCGATTCATCGTGCACTGATGCTCTCCAACATGATCCAGATTAGGATCCTGATACTCGAATAACATCGATATGATGCTTAAATTATTTTTATATTTTGGGTGGGTGGTCATGAATTTTTATTGACCCAGCGAGTATCCTAAAGACGGCAAGGCTCGTATATTCACAACGCCTGTGTATCAAATAAATGGTTCAGGCAATTGAGTGCTCTGTATCTCGTATGAAATAACCGCCGAGTCTCCACATTTAGGTCTCCTTCAAAAATGTGAAATTGAAGAAAAAACTAAAGGCATCAGTTCCTCTTGAGGCGTCGCAGAGGGTAAGAGCTTACATTTCAAGCGTTCTCAGCTTTTCACGGAGGGTGTTGACGACGGTTTCTGATAGTTTGAATTGCAAGCTGGTTCTATATACAGTTCTACTCTGCACACACATACTCTCATATTAGGATGAAGTTCCTGTAAAAGATGCAGGCATTATTTTTAAATGCAGTACACCCTGAATTAACGGTATGAAAATCAAGCCACTTAATTGTTCAGGTCATCTGAGGGATAAATGCTTAGAGTGCGAAATGAAATGTAGAGACAATAGAAACATATTTTCTCATTAGGCATGCCTTTGACCTGCGTGAGTTGCATAGAACATGTATAATGAGCATTCAAGTAAAATTTGAACGCTGCACAGCCCGTTGGCGAAACTTGGTTGGCCAAGTTTCGTGTTTTGCGATATTTCGTAGATAAATTCAGGAAGGCTCGCTTCAAATGAAGTGAGCTTCGAGCAAAACTTACATGTTTGACGCTTAATCGACGCAAGCTCCTCAATTATTTCGTGCTGGAATTATTGTTAGTTCGGCTCCAATCTGCACACCAATTATTGCTCACACTGAAGAGGAATCAGTACACCATAAATGACCCACATGTTCGAATGATAGTAGTCTTTCAATGACAATGCGCTGATCTATATATGTGATACGTTTTTTGTACGGCTGCTCGTTTGTAAGCTCCGAAACTCCATCCATTTTATTTTACGATTGTACTTCTGTAGTGTAGATGCGGAGCTCTTACAAACCCGACAAGCAGTTTCCATACACCGCTATGTTGACTAACTGCAACGAATAAACACACTGCAGACGCGTACAGGTTACAATAATATTTTGATATTGTTCATTGCTTCGTATGAAACCCCCACCATGAAATACAGTAACCAGAATGAGTTTAATTATTCAGGATCTATAATCTAGAAAGAAAAAGTGACTGGTCTGGGTCGCAAGTATTGAAGTTCTTGAAAATAAAAATATCTAGTCTTTGCCTACAAATGATTGCGAACATTTCATTGTTGACAAATTATCGATTCAATATTAATATTGAGCTGGTTATAATCATTTTTTATTAATATATACATGGATGAAATAGTACATAGAACATTTGATAACCCTTCAAGTATTTAATTTGTATCTATTATCAACTGAGAGCAATTGGTATCACTATGCTCTTGAGCAATATGCAGCTATTCTCAGCATTCAGTTACCGTGTTCAGCGAGATAACAGTTTCGCTGCCGTGCTCTAATGACTGCGCTAGAGTATTGAAAAGTCAGCTAAGCAGGTATTGCTGCGGGTAATCTTTTTCACTGTACGGTGTTATTGTATTAGACCTAATTTTATGATAGTTGAAAACTGCAGTAACTTCTAATGCTGCATCGGAGTACATCGGTCCGAGTACAGTGTACATATGTAAACACTGTTTAGTTCTAACTATACATTTGCATAGAAATCATACAAACATTAACCTAAAGCCTTCATTACCATACCTACTCGAGTGAGCGATACTGAGAACAAATAACGATCAATTCGATTCTGAGAACATCAGCGGAAATAGAAGTATGAGCGGAAATTGCTCTCGAAGAAATTGATTACAATATGGTTTTCGTGCCGTTTCGTGGATTCGATAACAAGTTCATATCATCGTCTGAGCCGCAATGCATTCCTAACTTTTTACTAGTCCACATCTCATCTATTCCAGGCTGGATGAGTTACAATACTTTCGAGACGTAATAGCTATAAACCTAGTTATACAGTCAAGGAGTGTCCCTTCCATCTCCTACAAATATGTAATTTTACTTCCGCGTATCTTTCCGGTAAGTTCTGAAATTTCTCAATTTACTTTCATTTATCTCAGAATAACTCTGTTAAACTGAAAATATCTGTCTTGAGTAAGTCATGTTCCCCTTCGCACCGCCCTTCAAGTGTCAATTATTTTGCGTTGGTAAATCAATGGAATTCCGACACATCCATGCATTTCCCAGCTCACTTCTGAAATAACAATAGAGACATCATTTATTTACTTTCGTCTCTGACGCATGGAAAACTGCTCAGTTCTTGAGAGCGACGGCAGAGGCAGTTAGGTCACAGCTAGCAAATGAGTACATGCGTGTCTTCTGGTGACAATGAATAGTGCAGGGGCGGGGGGACTTAAGTATCTATTAACAATTCAGTGAGGTTTAGTGTTCTCGTAAAGGTTTGAAGAAAGGAAGCAAGCGAGACAATTTTGACACCAACTTGGGTTTGAAGCGATCTTCGAACGATTAATTTAAGCAACAAAAGCGTACGCTGCAAACAGTGAGTGACCAGTCAGAACAAAATACCAAACTAAAGGTACCCTTTAAAAAAAACAAATCGATAAAGAAGGTAATTGTCTGTAGGAAATTATTTTCATTGCGTGATCAACCTAAGGATTGAAAGCTACAAATTGTGTCGAAGAATTAAAGCCAAAAAAAAAATACTTTATGCTTGGAATAAGAAAATTGCTTTGAGAGACACTAATTTAAAAAAATTGTTGAGAAAATTCTTTAGTCCAGGTACATAGCTAATTTAGAGCTCATCATAATTTTCTACGATCGTAGTCGTAACGAATGTTAACGCTTGATTGTGCGACTTGAGTATGCGATTTAACTGCGTGACTTGACTTTGCGACTTGAGTGTGTGACTTACCTGTGTGACTTGACTTTGTGACTTGAGTGTGTGACTTGAGTCTGTGATTTAACTGTGTGACTTGAATTTATGACTTGAGTGTGACTTGACTGTCTGACTCGAGTACATGATTTGACTGTGTGACTCGACTTTGTGACTTGAGTGTGCGACTTGACTGCGTGACTTGAGTATGGGATTTAACTGAGTGACTTGAGTGTGTGACTTGAGTATGTGATTTAACTGTGTGACTTGACTTTGTGACTCGAGTGTGTGACTTGACTGTGGGGTATGTGTGATGAAGTGCGGCGCTTTCGTCTCGACGTCTCCATCACTGCCGCAGCTCGTGTTGGAAGGCTGGGGCGCAGATGCTTGAGACCAAATTCCTTAGAAAGATCACAACCTGCTCTAAATGCTGCTATCTTAATAAACAAAAAAATATTAGCGTATGCTACAGTAGAAATTTCGTATGCTTCAATTTTCAATCAACATCTATAACCACTGTTTTTGACTGCGTATTAACCAAACCATCAATTTTACGTGCGATGAATGTGTAAGCAACGCTGTGAATAAATTTCTGTATAATAATTTTATGAAGCCCCGTGAAGACCATCTAATACTCATCGTAGAGTTTTATCTTTTCAAAAAATTCGTTACATTCTTTTCATTTTCTTAAGGAGAAAAACGCCACAGTAATTATGTTAGACCGAAACGCTTCAGCATACAGTGTTCTCGAGCACTGTAGCAAGCAGAGTGTCATTTCTAGATAACTGTGAGCGTAAAGTATGTAACAATCTTATTATTAACGGTACAAGTGTTATGATGTTCTTCTTTTTAATGTTAGTTTACATTATTCTTACACTCGTCGCTTTAGAACTACGGTATTTTTGCGAGGATATGCTTGGTCCGTTTCCGCGGAATATGGCGTGGCACACGGCACACTCTCGCTCGCTCTGCCGACCAATCACTGCCAAACTAGTTACTATTCTCGAGTGCTCTGCTGGCAGAACACGCTTCGCTAACAACCTCCTCTCAACTCAATCACTGCAACGAATTCTAAAATACTTCCTAAAATGGATTTCGTGCCGCCCTCGCTCTGCGACGCTCCAATGGCGCGGCCGAGGCCCCTTTCCCCCCTGAATCAATTTGACAACAACTGTTAGCTTAAAATTTTGAATTCCCTTGCGCATTATTAACGAAATGCGTAGCTTAGCGAGGGCCTACATGCCACATTTGGGTGAAATAACTTTTGTTGAAATTGTCAAAGTGAAGATATCATAAATGGCGAATAGGAGTTTACAAATTACACTAACACTTAAAAATATCAGCCGAATTCGAACTTTTCTCGTCAGGTTTGAGATGAAAATAGAGTGAAAATGAATTAATTTGGAGGATGCATGTATGAGCTTGTAGCCGTGAAAGACTTGGTATTCGAAATTGAAAATGTTAACCCTTAAAAATTAAGTCATGAGGGTGAATTCATTTTTCTGAAACGAATTTCTCTGTGAGCACGGTTAAATCATCACCCAGTACATAATATCCAACCATGAATGATTACTTGATTAATTCACCCATCACTAATAGCTCGCGAGATTCACAAATTCACAGTTTTGGTCGTATTGAACTAATATCGTGACCGGGTCAATAACAACTGCAAATTGTCAGAAAAAACGAATAACCCATCCATATTTATCGCTGACATTGCAACTTGCCATCTAAAAACCTCCATACATGAATACCCATGAAAAATGCTTCATACTGTTCATTGTGATGAAATTTTAAGCAGTCTTAGGATGGACTATTATCGTGAGTTACACTGCATGAACGTTTCGCACTATTTGAAGGAGATCTTGCAGACTTAAAAGAAAGAAGCGGCCATAATGAATGGTTAATATTTCTGAACTAACTTGAGTATTTTTTCTTGTGTGAATAATATCACATCATGTAATTTCCATTATTTTTCATACATTCATTGATTCATTCTCAAATAAACAATATTTCTTAAAGACAAATGACAGGCAGAATTTAACAAAATTACGTAAACAATCAAAAGTTGTATACCTGCACGACCAGGATTTAGTGCCATTGTGGTGATATTTTGTGACTCATCACAGCTTGGTCAAGGAATGTTGATCACAAAGCACCAGTAACGTGGCGACGCCTTGAGGGATGCGCAGCCGCCACACCGGGGCACAGGAAGGGGAGGTCACATGGTGGTGAGGTTCAAGGTGCTCGGTCTTCTATAGGGTGAGGTAGAACGAACAGAAACTCCGTCATTTCTGATTATGACAAAAACACACGAAATCATTTTTGAGTCAGTATTGTTCTTTGGGAGTAATTTATATATGTTCTGGTATGCACGGAA
Organism: Orchestia grillus; assembly: GCA_014899125.1. NCBI lineage: Eukaryota > Metazoa > Arthropoda > Malacostraca > Amphipoda > Talitridae > Orchestia > Orchestia grillus. Next base: position 10,327 of record VOMN01033138.1, on the reverse strand, counting down.
AATGTGTTATTTACGGTAAGAATTTATTCGGGAAAAGATTGTCTCAGTCCCTTGGGAACATTTGTCCCTAATTTTATAGTACCACGCTCTAAATATCGCAGTGCTTATCTGCAGGGACTCCGTTTTACATACGAAAAATATTGCGGCTTGTTCATGTATATCCATAAGTGTATGTGAAATTCACTTGAAGTTTTGTGCATTGAAATCATTCAAAGAAGTAATTATGTATCGAATTAATGTCGTTTGGTAAAACTGCAATATCGTTTACGTAGGCTTACATTCACTTCGGTATCATGTCCATGGAATTAGTATTCTTCGAACAGCTACATACATACATTCCTGGAGTTCCATCAACTTGAAACGGTTGATTTTGAAACCTCACTTTAATTTCTTCAGGTTTTCCAAGTTTCCATTGCCAGCGGCTGTAACAGCGAGCCCCTGTTTTGCCCTCAAATGTTCGTGGTGAAAAATGAGATAATTCGCTTCTAAAGGTGTATAAACATTTTTTACTATGCGATGCATCTTCGGCTTTGTGATTCTCACTAGCAATTAAAATGTATACAAAAACTAGTTTTTTCCCGCTAGTGAACTTGTAATTACCGTCACAGGCAACCACTTTGACTGCCTCTTGCGTCCCTACAATGAAGTTTGGACGACACACAAGTTTCTTTGGCTTCCATGAGGCTAAATATAGCGCAGGAGCAAAATTGGCCGCCCATTATTTCCTATTAGGAAATAATGTAACCTCCAGAGCTCGGCCAGCAAGGTTCCTGGGATATACGAAATTTGGGGCTCGTCTGCGATAGAGAAAAGCTATTTATATACGACGGTGATAAGGGAATTAATTACGATGGCTGGCATTAAGCCGTGATGGGGTTATTCTGCACAGTAGATACGGCGCTCGATAGCGAAAGGGGAACTCGCCTCTAAAACCGTGCAGTCTGCAACTAGTGCGCCAAGGTGCATCACCATTTGTGATGAGCTTCTGTCTTTACTAATACGTCATGAAGGAGATGCTAAATCAAGAGTGAACTTTTCGGCCATATAGCCCTTTATCAACTCTTGAAATGGAAATTAAAAAGTAAGTAAGCGTTGGAATATTTTATTCAGTTTGCAGTCTTTGAGAGGCTAAATTAACCAACTGCAAAGGAAATACTGACTGCGTATCGTTTAAAAATGATTTATCTCGTAAAATGAACAAGGATTCTGAAATGCAGAGCTCAATAGAGCTTGACATCGAAGCAATTACTGTAAAATTGTCCGAGTGCACCGGAAGAACACACTTTCCTGCGTGAGTGCGAATAGCGGAAGGAGTGGGAGGTGCGGGAGGCACGAGTTGATGAGTCGGAAGACTTCTGCCAGCAGGCGCCACCGCGAATACCCAGGTACTGTTATTACAGCCTACGTATTCAGATGCACAATGTGCGCAACTGTATTTGTGAATAATAGGCGAGAACATGATTTCCGGAAGTTTAGCTTTGCAGGGAATTTTCTGTCCCTACGTTGTATTTATTAACCGGAACAATTTGAAAGTTTGCGTGAATGAAATGTTTTGACAACAACGAGACCAGATCTTTTTTCAATTTTTCTAATTGAGGACCAAAAACCGGTAAGCAAAATAAAAATCTTTCTTCGGAACAGTAGTTAAGGGAAAATTAGGAAAAGATTTAGAATTTAGAAAATTTTCGATCAATGTTTCAGTGAGTCGTAATGGAAATCCATTAGAAGCAGAAAACCCTTTCAAGAACTCCAGTTCGTCATGTAATGAGGTGAAATTAGAGTAAACAACGTAAGCACGAGCTAACAAAGCCTTGATGCTATTGTTCTTAAAACGAAAAGGGCAAAAACTAAAATAAGTCTTATCAAGACCAGTAAATGTAGGTTTTGGATAAACAGAGCTGTGGAATTTATTATTCTGTCTAGAAATTTCAGAATCCAAAAAACATTCCGACCAATTTTTCTCCAGGTCCTTCGAAAATTTCATCTTAGAATGTTGCAATCTCCTATAATTAAGGAATGAAGTATAATGGGACGTGTCACGAAATAACAAAAGCGTGTCATCAACATACCGTCTGATGATTTAAACACCGGTTACAATTCATAACGGCATTTGCCAAGCCATATTTTCTCGTAGAAACACATAAAAATGTTCGTAAATGTATGCCCAGAAGGTAGTCCCATACCAATTCTATCCAACGAGGATAGCAAACCTATGTCCTGTCCGCTGCTGAGGCGAAACATCCGCAAATCGTCGAGCTTTCTCTACAGGCTTCCGCAAAAAAAGAACCTTTATTCATTCCAACACGTTTTACCGTTGGGTTTTAAATGCTTTACAACTACTGGTGTGGTGGGGGATGTGAGGAATGTGTGGTTTAAACTTCCTTTTCCAAGGGAAGTACTCCACAAAAACGAGCAGTGATTTTTTTCCAGTCTGTAATGTTCATCATGTTGGCAGAGAGCAAATATGCATTAATCGAAGCACATTGCGCACTTCCAATCGTTAACAATACACACCTCTCTATCCTGGGCAAATTTTACCTGTCATTTTCGATTTGTCTCAGTGAAGAGGGGCTAATTGTTGATGAGTTTCATTTAACAATCTGCAGGTTTCTTGAGAAAACTATTTGCCTTGCCTTGCTCTGAAATGAGATATGTACTTGGAACCTTTTCTAACAACAAAATGTCACATTATTATTTGGAGATTCTTCATAACTATAAGTTCATTTGTCGATACTCATTTACTTTCCGGTAAAAGAGTGAATTTTCAAAATGACAATACTACCCTGTTCACCCTATCGTTCGAAAGAGGTTCCGTGAGCATGTGAGACCATTTAACTACACATGCGTAGAACGGCCCTCAATTTCCAGATTTAAATTCCAGCGGAAAATTATAGGATGAATTCTAAAGGAAACTGCTGCTTCATTGCCTCTTTTATAAAACAAACTTCGTTGGATTTGAGCAAACTGCGGCAGTAATTGTGTAAACAATTAAATCAAGAGTCTTTGTAAAACTTCCTCTTGTCGACGCCAGCTACGTGGGATGACAACTGTGACTCAATAGAAACAAAGTCCAATCGATTTACTCGTTTCAGTGTTCTAAGTTCGTGTTTGAAATTTTACCGGATAAACCTAATTCAAAACTGTGAAAAACTGATATCTTGCATTCAAAACAATAAGATGTCATTATGTGACATCTTTTCAAATTTCTCAGATGGGTCAGTGAAAATAAATATCTCGCTATTATGTAAACACTTCTAGTATAACATCATATGCCTAAACAATACTTTTTGGAGAATCTCTCTTCGTTCCTAAAACCTGTAAAAAAAATTTTCAGCTGTCAGCAAAAAACCTAAGTAACGTATCGGTATTACGAAAATTTTCAAAATAAATTTATTGTGCATACTTGATAGCAAAAATTTGTTTTCGATCAAATGATTTGTTTTTTACATTGGATCACACTCCATTCGAAGAACTTTCCACAAGCATTTCGCCTGAGTATTTCCAAATATAGGTACAAAATTACCAGCACATCTGTAACCAACACATTAGCTCAGGTCATCTGACCAAATACTGATGCAGCAGACTATCTGTAAAAAGGAAGAATAGAATTAAAGTAGGTCGGCGTATTGCCTGTGAGTTGCACGGAGGGAAGCTATGCAAGAGTGGTTGGAACCATCAGTCTTGGCCGCCTGATGTGTCCAATATAGTCATCTAAGCGTCATTTGTAAGCCTCAGCACCTCGTTCGATACTCTCGACAGGCGCTGTTGGAACTCCCACCAAAACACGATCGCTTCCACCGCTTGTCCGTACCTACGCCAGGTTGGGCCTCGAGCCCACTACACAGGCCCGTTTATTTCTGTAGAGCTCGTGTAAGCAGGAAATGGTCGCTGAGGGGCCCCAACATTCGCCGTGCTTCTAAACGCCTCGTAATACGACAGGTCTCGAGCGAAATCTTATTGCGTACGAGGCTCTACAGAGAAGATGGGCTAATGGAAGTCGAAACCCTAACGCATATCATTTATTTTCCTGGCAGATCGTTATGCAATGAACAAGCGACTTTCGTATGGAATAATGCCAGGAAGGGTGGGACCGGTCATTAGGCTCCGCCGTGAGAATTAAGCTGATCCATATATTGACCGTCAAAGAGATTACTCTTTTCCTTTAAAATAGTGAAGTGAAGTTGAACTTACTTTCATCCGCACGAGTGGAGGGAACTTTTCCACTTTTTAGTCTTGAGAAACCTATTTATCTTATTAAGTAAGATGCAGAAATGAAGTAAAACGTAGAAAATATTTTTTCCTTTCAATTTTATCTGGATATATATAAAAGTAGTTGAGCTGCTTCACAAACTAATAATAAGATTTTATGACACTTGGCTAATGCTACAGAAGTCGGTGCATGCTCTCAACTGTTTTGTGTGGCAAAATAATTGATCGAGATTCATTCTTCTTAAATTTGCTCTCACTGATGCAGCTTCAATAACCGATATTTTTCATCGAAGATGTTGGAATTTTTTTGATGATTTTCTGATTGGTTTAGCTAGATGTTAGGCGACTAATTTAGTGTAGTTATACTACAATTACCTGCTGAAAGTTCAGATCACCTACTGGTAGGTTTTCTTTCCAACTTCTTGTATTCTGATACTGGAACTGATCAGAAGTTCACAATCATTTCCATTACAAAATAGTCAATGAAAATCTACAATATTAATTCTGCTACTAATCACTCCTGCAAGCCTTGATTTCTTTTCAACGAAATAATTGACGCGTAGGAAAAATTACAAAGTATCGTAATTTACTGAACACTTTTGATCATAATGAAATCGATCAATTTGAACTAAGGAGTGCCCATAACTGAGGAACTTTGGTAGCAATTTTATCAGCTTCTAAGGAGATTTAAAGAATCCGATAACACAATGATAATTTTCAATCAGTTCGAATTTTTGCTCATATGTCATACATGCCTTTACAAAGTGAATTTGGTGACTCAAAATTGTGTTATTACTATAACTACCAAGATCACTAGCGGTAAACTAATATTCGGGTAAGCAAGTTCTCGTTTATTTTAATAAAAAGTAATTCATAGTAGTCTAAAATTAATAAAATACGATAAATTCCCTTCTTAACTCATAAAAATAAGAATGGGGAGGTTCAGAGTCATTCTGAAGTCCAATTATGATGGATAAGAGCTCGGCTTCACGTCTCATGCCATTGATTTGCCCTCCGGAGGCGCAAGAGGACCTATCCCTCGTTTGATGCTTCCCACGCGCGCACCCCAGAAGAATCTGCGTGTGACTCGGTACAATCCAACTCTTAGTTTCATTCCGTATGTAGAGGTTATCAAAATAAAAGTTCCGTTTGAATTTAAGTGGCTCATTTAAAGTAAATGAATTTATCTCTTTTTACTTTTCATTTTTGAGTCTATAAACGGTCAAGTCACTTAACGTTGGTTTAGGTATATGCTTGAAAATTTAATTCAAGATAATTTTCTTCGATAGCGATACGTTGCCATGTCAATTAAATATCTCAGTTTGTAAACTTTTTGCCTATACGTTTTAAAAGAAATATATTTGAAGTATTAAAAATCAGTGTTCTGATAATAGAAAATTGATTTTCTGTAAGAATCAGGGAGAATAACAGAAATAGCTCATAATTAGTACAGTTCATGCAAATTATGCAATGCGTATAGCTAAACATAATCAAAATTGATAAAAAGGTATTCGAAATATATTAAATAAATAAATAAATTTCAGGGAGTCCAAGAGACGTGCAGAAGAGCTACATTATATGACTTTCGAGAATTATATCTGGGACTAATGGATGGCTTGCTTTCACAGTATTTTTTTTTCGGGGAGAGGGGCGAAATTTGAAGCGCTTGGTTACGAAATCTTCTTGTAAATTTTTCACCAGAGAGGCAAAATTACAGTTAGTTCTGTGAATATGAGCACAGAGCAGCAAAGAGTAGAGATTTATCTGAAATAAATTGCAACTACAGAGTTGTCGACCAGAGTAGCACCCATGGGGACGCCACAGCTCACCCTTTGTAATACGTTACAAATGTTCAGAAAGTTTTCTATGATGTAAACGTTCCACAGGATCAAAATCATACATTGTTGATGTAAGATGAAAATATTCGCTGAGGGGAAAAATTTTGTGATATTAATTTTACCGAAAATTACAGATTAAATTGCAGCTTCCAAACGAGAGAGATCACTTTAAATCAGAGCAGATCTGAACCCTTCGTCCGAAGCTGAAGGGGGTACATCCGATGGACCTCCATTAAAAAGAATCAATCCCAATTGAAATCTGAAAATTTTCGTCGAGTTTTATGGTTTTATGGTATTGAATGACAAATCATACATTTCAGCATCAAAATGAGGTTTGTTCTTACGTGGACAGATCTTAAATACTAGGCTGATGCTAGCAACGGCCCATCTCATGCGGTCTGCACTAATATGAGTATATCCCATTTTGAAGTTTAAATTTAGGCATTGTTTTTCAATACAATTGATTGAGTAAAATCATAAAGCTGAGCTCGAGGCAATTTGTTCCTTTAATATCCATGAAAAATTACTACATGATACGCGCTCTGTGGAGCGCTTGAAATATCAGTGGACAACTTTTGAAGACGCGTACAAACTTACAAGATTTTGGTAATGAATTTGTTTGGTCTTTATCGTGAGTAGGTCACTTTATGAATGGACTAAAACTTTCATAAATCTCGCAGAACTATATAACATAAATGCAGATTGAAGAATTATTCAGTTCACCAGCAACGTCACTTACATACCTACGTTTGAAGCCATTAGTGAAAGTACTCTGTACTCTGAACCACATTATAATCATTATAATAATTCTAAGCGAGCTATCTACATAATCATCAGGAAAGTGAAAGCTCTGTACTTGTTTAGTCGGGGTAATTATCACAATGAAGAGACAGTTCTGTGATGTCGAGTTCATGTCACCGTGCCGCTTTTAAGACCTTTCACTCGATCAGTCAATGCCTGAAGACCGTATCAGCAGACACCCAAGTATGGGCATCGAATGCTAACTTCCTTGACTTCTCACGTGGCTCCAGAATAGAGAGCAAAGTAAGCATTCGATGCTCACATTTGGGTGCCTGCCGCCACTGTCTTCAGACTTTGAGTGATCGTGTGCAGGGCTCCTTAACGTAAGCGCATTTGGACTCACACTGAATATCTCTGAATTGTAATTCATCTCGTCTGTCAGCCCTCCACCATATCCTGTGATTCAGAATGAAAAAGGACAGTAGGCAAAATTTTGGAAGGTAGAATTAGTTATTCATCAAAGTTTTGTGCTCATCAGTCTTGAAATTTGCTTCAACTAGATAAATATGAACATTGCTTGAAATATTGTTTGAACCTGGAGTTCAATAATAGGGTTCAACATTTCGTGTTCGAATTCTCATTAATGAAAAGAAAAATATTTCGTACGGCTCCATGAAGCCTTTCGAACATAATCTCTTCTCAGTTCCGATAAATTCATAAAGAATAGTTCAATTCGAGTAAAATTTTGGAAATAAATTTTGGAAGTTTATGATATGTATAAGTCCATAAAAAATAGTTCAATTCGAGTAAAATTTTGAAGATAAATTTAGGAAGTTTATAATATGTATGGTTAGGTCTTTTTATATGTGGAATTGCTTCATACATTGTGATAATGTGGAAATTAAATACACATACTTCCTTGATGCAGATATCTCAAGAGGAGCCAATTTTCTTTATTCACAGTATAGTAGAACAAATATTTATCATCAAGTTCACCATTCTGATTGATCCATGATTAATGCAATTTCATTTTAGCTGCCGATTAATCTTCGTCAGGAACCCACTTAGGGAACGCTTTTTCCTAATAGTGTAAATTCAAAGATAACTCAGCATGTGCGTCAACTTTCGGGTGGATGTGAAGTCCATCAAGCCTGAAGAAGGACTACAACACTCAAGTCCGAAAGAACAGGCGATCTCTGCTAGATTTTAAGTTGAGGCGGCCCTGGATAGCAGGAGGGAGCTGGGGCGCTCGAGGCTGTTTGCTCTAGGTCCACACACTCGCTCAATTTCTCCTGATTAGTTCCCACTCGAGGCTGCGCACCAGCCTCTAGAGACTCTCCCGCTACAAATGAAAGTTCAACAAGAAACATATTCGCCCCGGCGAAATTTTACTGCCAACTTTATGGTAATCTTGGGAATGAAACTTCCTGAGTGGGATGCTCAAAAGTTAGTAAAATTTCGAGGGCCGCCCTCGATAGGGTTGCTTATCTCTCTCTAACTTCATGAATTTTGATGTTCTGCCGGGACATCGTGGCTATCCTACTCCAGGTTTGGAATCTGCTTTAATTTTCCGACAGAAATGCGCTCATTTTCGCGACGATTATTATTTAAACTTTTACGAAGCAGTACCCGGCATCATAAAACATACATACGAGCATATCCGTTGTAGACAATCTGCAACGATCTGTTGTTCCAGTGTGCAATTTTTCTAACATTCAGAACTACTGGAAACATCGTGATCCGGAAAAGAAAAATCTAGTCCTACAAACTGTACGCATGTTACCTAGAGGCCCAATAAAAGCTTTTATGAATATCTTTTCTACCTTGTAAAATTATTTTTTGGATCATATAGCCAGAAAAATTGAGATTAATTAGAAAATCAGCATGCTTCGAAACACCTAAACTGTGATTTTTTAAAACCTTTTCAAATATTTTTATAGGTAATTTAATTTGATTTAATATACTTTGAGTTACGGACGGTATTTAAAACACGATATGGTCTTTCTGAACACCTATGACTTGAAAAATTCCTTTCACTTCCATCCAATTTAATTCTTTCTAAAATCGCACGAGTAAACTTGGTTTTGTTGAAGTGCATACTTTACAATGTAGCTCGAGCATTAGGTCGTAAGTCATGCAAAAGAAGCTTCCATAATTATGCTCGATGATGATGAGTGCGCTCAAAAGTGGAAGAACACGTCGAAATTTTTGCGGCTTGGAGGCCGCAGAGGGGCAGACGGCGGCCGGGGCGTGTCGGCCGCCATTATGCTCTCAATGCTTCCACTCATTACAATTTTGAGGCACGCGGTGTTCCACTATAAACCACAGAAGAGCCTCTTGTAGTGCACTTCTGATCCTCATTATACCTCGAGTCGACTTGTGAATAATTATTGGGGTGAACCACAAATACAAACTCCCGAATATGCACCGCAAATATTACGCGAAAGAAATTCTCGCACTTTTCCCGCTCGTTATATAAGACCATTAAAATAATTGTTGAATCCAGTATATCGAAAATAACTCTGCGATGATACGTGGAATTTGGATCTGATTTTCACGCGAAATTTTTCTCCTTTCATATTGTTCACTGATTCGAAAAGCGAGTAAAAATTGATTTGCTTCGAGCGAACGGATGTATTTCATGTGAGCATATACTTCAATGATCTTATAAATTGAAAGAATGAAATACTGTTTTCTTATGAAGCTAAGGACATTCATTATGATCCTTGAAATCGGCACGTTTAACAGAATACTTGCGGAATTAATGCAAATGCGATGCCAATGATCACGCCGCTTTTAATATATTGATTATAAAACGACCATCAGAAAAATGCTGCGTGTACTCATATTGCTTGTCACAGTCAAATGTTGTGAATTCATATCACTGAAAATGTATGACCCCCATAACCTCTAGAAGTTAACTAGTTTGCTTAGCCCTGCTTATGCAAAATTAGTTTGGAGTTTGATATATTAGCCTGATATTCAGTGACTATACCTATGAAGCCAATAGAGTCACTCCGTTGAAAGCATTTCAATATTATACAAGTAGCGTTCAGGAAACACTTTTTAATGGCTGGAAGTAAAACTCTTGAAAATTCTTCGACGTGTTAATTAAATAATACGATTTTTAAATGCAACTTTTTTCTTGTGCACAATTTTTGAAACTTCACCCTGCATTTGCAGTAGCTTTTTGAAAATGATGTATGCTTTAAGTCGTCATGCTGATACCGTACGATAACGGAGCACAAGCTCGTGCTTGTGGAGCAGCCCTCCAGCTCCTGCCGCATTCCCCTACTTGTACGAGCTGAGACGATACAACAGCCCGAGTTGTGAAGCGTGTCTTATGTACGATATGTTTCTCAGTATTTCCCTTCTAGATTAGGGAGGAATGCTGTTTTGCGATAGTTCGTTGGATAGGTGAAAGTACTAATTTCTCCACCATTATGGCATGTATGTATTGAATAATAGTTAATTAATTGGTGTCTATTTTGTTCTTGATGAAATGAATACTGAATATTAATTATTTACTCTACTGGTAG
>VOMN01033132.1:0-16313 GCA_014899125.1 Orchestia grillus | reverse complement strand
AGCACACAGGAGGCCCCTACAGTCAGACACAAGCAGCACACAGGAGGCCCCTACAGTCGGACACAAGCAGCACACAGGAGGCCCCCACAGTCAGACACGAGCAAGAAGCCTCTCAAGGAACAGGAAGGGCAGCTGCCAGGACACTCATTATCGAAAGCGATGGCTCGCAGCCACTCACGACCGAGGGCCGGCAAAATACGCATCACGCGGCGGGCACAAATGCACCAGAGCGATGTACGCCGGATATTACGCGGTATGTTCTCTACGAAACTAGCAGGTCATCTCGAGAATCAGATGGTCATAGGTAGGAAATATGCATGCACGATGATTCTATTATTTTGATAACATATCTGGCGGTGGTCCAAAATGCAGCTCGAATGTCAAACGAATTTGTGCTGAAAGTCAGTCGTGCATCACGCGTTCCACTCGATTTCCTCACAGACCAAACAACGAAAAACATTTATCGATTATCTGCGACACACACACACACTGCCGATTATTTTACAACTAGAAGACGGGCCCCGACAAAAATAGCGGGACAAATGATGTTAAATTCTTAAGATACCCCCTTATTTATGGTTACTGACATGAAAAATTATTTTCAGTAACACCGATACGGACTGCTTTCTCTGACAGTCTCCCTATTTATTTTAGGAATACGGGCCCGAGAATTTTCTTCTATCTAAATCCTTAATGGTGTGACGGAGAGACGAACCAACGAACCAAGCAACAGCTGTGTATTAGTATGTAATGGGATTAAACCTCCAAGACACCCTAAAAGAAGGATTTTTTCAGAAATAAATACTCGTAAAACCCCTCGTTTTGACCTAACTTTTGACTGCCAAGCCAACCCGTATTTCACGGCACACAAGCGCGGCCCAGAACACGAGATCAGCCGGGCCACGCGTTAGCGCACGCGCCCAGCAGCACATTCCGGACCGCGGGTAGACTGGCTTCCCCGGCACCCATTAAAGGTCGCGCGTAATGGCATCTGGCACGAGCATGAAATTGGCGTTGGGTGGGTCGGAGCAGTGAAAGCGGGCGTGTCCGTGGCAGAAGCAATAATCACGCTTCGTTCTCGCAATAAAACAAGTCACAGAAACGCTCGACATAAAATTTCTTCCATTTTTATTCCTCTGCGACCTGGACTTCCGATCACGCTGACTGCTTTCTAAACTTCGCCCATAATGTAGTCTCCATAAAATATCCTTATTACGGCTCAGCTTCTTTTCAACGACACTACCTGAACAACTCCTCACTCGTCAGGCGCCACAAAATAAGGACTTGGACTATGACAATTTTTGTTGCCATTTAAACAATTCTGGTTGCAAGTAAAGCAAATTTAGCCATGTGTGGGAAACCAGCAGGCTCTTCCACGTCAGCGGCTGCTAGAACCGAACTTCCATGGAGCAGAGAACAAAACGAACGGTTTGGTGCGAGCGATAAAAACGCTACGACGTGCCGCTAATGTCGACAAGGAACCCTAAAGTTAAGAGAACAAGTCCATTAATACTGAACGTAATGAGGCGTCAGTTAGGGAGTTGGCACGCTGCAGCGACGGCAAGAAGCAACAGCCACTGCTGGACCGGGCTCTCAAGTCTGTGTAATTTAGGACGTCTTCACGTCAACAGCCCCCATACTTGAAAACTAACCAGAAACTATGCTGATGAAGAGTGTTTTTTCTAGAGAGCGTAACTTAGAGAAACGAAATGCTGATTCAGGTCAGTACGTAAAGCGCAGCTTATGCAAATTCAACTGTAGATAAAAATTAATTAAAATTGGCGGGTGTAAAAGTTAGTGCTGAATCCAAAGCTGTACATTACAGGTCTGAAAGTTTTTACCTCCCAAGAAAAATACACGAGTTTACTTTAAAATAAAACCACTACTTTTTCTCTTACAAGTAAATAGCTTTAAATTTACCTTTAATACAAAAGAGAAAAAAGAGCCCAGAAGCCAACATTCATTTTGGAAATCAGAGCCACGCAGAAGCCAATATTCGTCGGGTGAAGGCGGAGTGGGGGCAGTAATGCGGCATTTTAGCATTAGCAGGAGCAGGCACGCGGCAAAACGAATCGCGGCAGCGTGATCATATTTGATCTGCTGGTCCTAGCGACTGCGACGAGTTGGGGAGGGGGGGAAGGGGGCAGCAGCCTGGGGTCCGCGTAGCATTTGGCGAGATGCTGAAGGTGGCCGCGCTGGGGATGTGAGAGGAGGATACAAGGGACGCTGGCGACACTCTAATGCACATACTAGGCTGACCGTGACCCGGTGAATTCTAAGGAGGGGTCTAAAAAATGTGCTCATTGTTTGTAGTTCAAACATTTTGGAACAAAAAGACACTTCCTAACATCATGCGGGGGTGCAGTGTATCTATTAAATTAACCGTGGACATGGGACACTTTCTGGTAACTGGCGCGCACGTGCGTATTTTGTTTTGGAATCATGAAATTACAAACAACGAATACATTTTTCTGGACCCCTGTATATTAACAGGTCTTCTCCAGCCGAATGAATTGTCTAAAAAAATGTAGAACGAAAAAAAAGGCAGTACAGGAAAAGTCGTAAACCGAGTAAAGATGAGCCGGAACTTCCGTAGATCGCATGATGCGAACACCAAACAAACCAAGCCATGAGCAGGCGAACGTTTCAGACTTTTAGTACTACACAGACACAGGAGTGCGAGTGTACGTGTAAAGCTGCGCGCGTTGCGCTAGCGAGAAGGACGAGACTAGCTGACGGTTTCTTCTCTAAATAAACTAACAAAATTGGAGCCGAAACAGAAAAGTTGTAATCAACTATGTATGACACACTAATATCAACATTAAAGATACGAAGTACAGCCAACCTTCAATCCCGTCCGCATGACAAGAAGAGTAGTGGCAGCACCGAGCACTAAAGAATACGAGTGCACCGTTTTCTGCAACGCATCTAAAATAAAAGGCCACGATGAGTGTAGGCAGAGCAGGCACCAAATTCACGCCACTCGTCAGCGCAAATCCGCGATGCTTTTACAGCTGAAGACATCAGTTTATTTTGCTTGAGCAACTCGTTGGACGAAGGATTGCATAGAAACACACATCACAAATTAATTGGCAGGTAAAATTAAACAGTCTGTATAACATGATCTTAAAATTTAGGAACACCAGTAAAATATAAATACACGTTTAGAGCAACAAACTCTTAATACAAACAAATGAAACAAAGACTGCCTAGAGATAAATATGTAAACCTAACAGAGCTCAGTAAAAAATGCAAACAAAAACAACTCAAACAACACGGCAGAAAAAGAATGGGTACTAAAACATGACAAATACATGTACAAGTGAGAGTATACAAACACGTAAATCAAAAATATCTAATACTGGCTGAGTTCAAACGATGCATACTTAAAAACGGGTAACACTCGATGCTGCAGCAGCACACAGGGAGCACACGGCCAAACCAGTACGTTTAGCGAGGTGGGAACGTGATCAATTGACAGCAAAAAAAACGTTCACAGCCCGTAAGGCTTTAGCTGAACAACAACAAAAAAAAGGCCCGAATGTGCTCAATAAAAATATCAGTACTTAAAAGGAATACAATGGAAGACTAACAGTAATAAATTATTGATATAATTAAAGCAACATGATGGCAAAATCGCATAAATGAAACGAATTAAAATTGAATGAAATATTTGTTGCAAATATTCAGTATACACTCACTAGCAGCTCGCACGTGCCCATAAAATCACATCAAATGGCAGGGCTATTTCCTTTCACATGAAAAGGGTGATCGAGGGTTCACAGTTTCGAAAATAAAGATAGAGAATAACGGGGAAACCTCGACACACAACAGTTTCTTGGCCCTTCATTGAGGCAGCAGTAAAAGACGGGCATACGGCTACTGGTGACGGAAGAGACCCGTGAAAGCCCTTGCAGGTACGATCAAACAGTAAATGTGAGTCAAATTCCTACATCAAAAAGGCAGTCGTTCCCTGACAAGAAGAGATTAAAATAACAGCGTTATACATAACGATGTAAGAGCGAATAACTAAGCCGTATTTCCGTGAAGTTTTTACCCAGGTAAGATGTCACAGATCTCATAACGAGTCTCGCCTAAGTTAGAACGCACGTCTAGTTCGCCACTAAGCCACAAGCGTTTGTACTAATGCTAGAAAGAGCAATCGTCGTAAAAACATTCAATACTTTTAAGGATACGATCTCAAATTTAAACGGATAAAAACAACCCTGAGCGCACAAGGGCAATGAATAAGTTGAGATAAGCAGAATCTGACGGTGCCATAAAACCCAGCCGAGAAGGCAAGGCACTGCCCAGAGCGGCCCATAACAAACAGCGGCCCGCCACACACGCAATAAAGATCGGTCATTATTGTGACCTACACTGGTCGAATGTGAGCCCATTGTTGGGTGTGGTGCTGTACGGTCCCGCTCTTCGATTTGTAGCATGGCGTGTCACGGCTGGTGAGTGGTTGCTGGTGCTGTTCCTTTGTTGTCCGTTGCCGATTTTGGTGTAATTCTTCGTCCATTGTGGTGTATGTGTCCAGAATGGCACACATCGCAAAGCAACGTGGTGCACTGCTAAGGTGACTCGGTGGTGTTGTACACGCAGACTGTGTAGGCACTGCTACAGTGGTTGCGGTGAGGTATAAATGGTGAAACAGAAGTTCCGCGACTAATTTTTCTTACAATGAAAAGTACTGAGATGTGAGTTAACACATATATTTTCAGATATACAAGTATTTAGCATGAACTTTTACTCACTGTAAAAATTAGCCCGCTACTCAGAAAAATTATTTCAGTACGGCAATGAAAAATAATCGGTCCGCTATGGTCGAGCTCCGCCGGGTAGGAAAGCCAGTAACAAAAATTTTTAACGCTCTCGAATTTTCAAAAACAAGACGTAGTTTCATATGCAACACAATCCAACGTTGCAAGGACACCGCGGTAGCATAAAAAATGCACCAGAAGTTGCCGTCCAAGAACCGCAACGACCCAAAAAATCAAAAAGATTGCTCAAGAATTACAAGAAATCCCTAAAAGCCCACGAGAAAAATAGCTGCAGAGCTCGGTGTATCGGGAGAACCTGTTCATCGCGTGGTGAGAAGAGACTTAGGACTCTCTCCTTGAAACTGAAATTGAATAACATCCACCTCCGTATGAAAACCTCAAGCGCAAAACGATTCAAAAGAAGATGCCCCGGCTCGCAGCTCATGGTCTTGACTCTGTCGAGTTCACGGACGAGAAAATATTCACAATTGAATAACCTTACAATCGTCAAAATGATAAGAGTTCTCACTCGGAGCTCTCGGCAATACCTGAAAACATCAGGAACGTCCGCCGAACTCAAAACCTTCGCCTGTCAAGGTCTAGGCAGGAGTGTCTGCAAAAAGGTAAACTCCCTTGTTTTTGTGCCTCAGCGAGCGAAAATTATCGCTAAAATTTACGAAGAGCATATTCTGGAGCCAGTGGTAAAGAACCTTGGTAAAACCATGTTCCAAGGAGGTAAATTTCTTTCCCAGCCAAATGGAGCACCCGCTCGCAATTTCAAGTGATCACAAGGATGGCTCGGGGTCCTTAGAACCCTAATCTGAATCTGCGTGTGGTCTGTTTTGAGAAGGAAAGTGTACAGAAAATCTCATTCCAAAGTGGACGAGTTAAAATTGTGACCGCAGTAAAAATGAGCCAAATTACAACTGAATGTGGTGCGTGCAACAGTAGAAGCAACTCCAAAGAGATAGAAGCAGGTAATGAAGAGGAGAGAGGGTTTACTGAATGAAACTTTTCTAATGTCATCTTAGCAGTATTGTGGACCTGTTCAAAAACAATTAATATATTGAATTGATTTTCTGTGTACTTATAACAAAAAGTATTTGTTGCAAGACTTTTGCGTCGCCCTGTACACACAGTGAGGCAGTGTGATGCACTGCTGAAATGATTGTGTTGAGCTGTACACACAGCATGGCAGCGTGGTGCACTGCTACAGTAACTGCAACGTAGCCGTGCTTGTTGCTACTACAGAGGAACAGGATAGTGCATCCAGAGCGACTATCCGGGGCCTTGGGGTGTGCTAATGATGGGTACAGCAGCATGACAGAACCACGGCAGAATCGCCAGTTGTTATCTGCACTACTGTGCGTTGCGGGTGGCAAACGTGCGGCAACACCGATCGCAAATTTCGATGCCAGCGTTGCAACGCCGAGGGGCAGTGGTGGTGCATGTACTGAAGTAACGGGAACAGTCGTCGCAATTCAGGAGTATTGTGATCAGCTGCTAGAGGTGAGCAGTGTGGGCTACGGCGCGGATTGCCACGACATTTCTAGAATTATAAGCCATGTATTTTATATATTTCCAACTTGGAAACCGTGATGCACAGCCAAACAGATGACAATTTACTCTTAAAAGAGGTTGCGGGGGACATAATGAAACATCAGACGGTTGAGCAAAGCTAACTTTGATCCCGTGAGAAAACGATCAAAGATACCACCATATTCAGCTCTGAAATTTCTGCTTTGGTCACCAGAATCCCAAAGCTGCGCAGCATCTACTGTACATGTTCGCTCCAAAGCTATGACCGTGCCTCCGTTGACAGTACAGACGACCTCTCTAATCCCACACCGCACCCCACCCCGCTCCCACTAACCTGTTCAGGTCCGGCAGAACAGGTTTCCAGCCGCCAAAAACAGCTGGTCGGTCGCTCCACTCGTACTGCTGGCTGGCATGAGATAAAACGCACGAGCCTTTAGCTAGCCAACGCTACTAGCTACATTAGGTCTGCACCACTCCGATATTTCCTCTTTAATCGCTTTCAACGCTTTTCGTCGACCAAGTAAACAAGATGTGGAATGACACAGGAACGTCCACATACGATTTACGGATTATTGAATGTATTTAACGTTTCTCACCGTCATCAAGATTCTGACAAACACATTCGAAAGCAAAGCTATTTACATTCTAGAAGCAGAACAGAAACCAGTATTGGAAATTCTAATCAAATGCCTAATCTTGATTACAAACACGCCGATTCTCAGATCGCTAATTGAGATCCACCTCGACAATCGCCCGATTTGTACGTCCAACACTACACTTCGCCTTAAATTTGGAAAAATGCACCACGTCCGTGTCTCGATATACTTAGGCGAGCGCTTCTGGCTCCAAATATTTTCCCATATCGCATCCTCGAGTCCAAAGATTCGACCCTATCGCCTCACCCACACAGCTGTAGTCGGCAGAGCACAGCGAAGGAAGGAAGTGCTTCGTCAAGAGCAAGACAACGAGAAGGAAATTCAAACAGATGGATAGCGAGGATAATGCCACGGTTAATTAACGGGGACGGGGAAGCAAGTTATTTACTCAGCGTTGGTATAACCGAGCGATGTGAAGCAGCAGAGCATTCCGCTGCGTTTGCCATGGCGTGCATTCGTTACAAGAGTTTAGGATCGCTTCGACTATTCAGTGGCTGAGCTAATTTCAATGAGATAAGGGCTTAAAAGGGAAGTTTCTGATGTTAACTTTGTGTGCAAACAGGCCCTAAAACGTCAAAGCTATGAAAATTGCCATGAAACGCCACGTTCCCGTGCACCTACGGATTCTGGGCGCCCTCGGATGAACGTGTGAAAGTAAAATCAACTCTCGAAGATGTGGAAATGGCCAACGATACTTAGCTAAATATTCGAGTTAGGATACCGAGTGTAAATATGACATGAAATGATGTACGAATGAGCTGAAGTAGGCTTAGTTCAAGAATTTCACGATTTAACATTTAGCGCCCGTGTTGCAATTTTAAAACGCAAACAATCAAAACTAAATACAATAACGAACGCAAAACAAATTCCAATAGTCTACACACAACGCTGATACAATAAATCGGCCAACTTCAACAACCAGCTCAGAGCAACAGTAATGCGACACAACCAATTTTGATACCCAACACACAGCACCACAAACGTAAAGCAACCTACTCCACCAACCAGGGCGACTGATTGGATATATTCAGCATTGCCATCCTAACGCAAATGAACATAACAAACGCGGGGGGCGGTGTGTTTCAAAGAAAGGATTCCGATGATCTGGCAGCGGAGTGCAGGCAGGTCCAGGGCAACACGGAGCGAGGACGCTATACGGGACGACGAGGAGGAGTGGGAGCGTAGGTTGTGAAGCCCTCGTAGGCCAAAGGTAGACTGCGAGTCAGGGTGCAGTATGGGGAAGTGTCCAGAGCAGCGATTCATAATCTTTTTCGAGGTGCAGAACCCTCACGAAACCCACAAACTCGTTAAAACAACTTAGCAGGATGAAACAATTTTCGAATTAAAGTCGAGATCATGTCCGAAAAAGGATGTAAAAGTGGACAAAAATACAAATTCTAATACGAAGTGTGCGCAAATAAACAGCCCAAATAATACACACAGAGTAAGTCTTGACTTCCGCCGAACTCCCGAAACTGACTCACAAAACTTCTAAGGTTTCGATCGGACCCAGGTTGAGAACCACTGGTCCCCGAGATGCTCGTAAATCGCAGATTAAGGTGCAGTATGGCGCAGTGTCAAGAGGTAAATCGCAGGTTAGGGTGCAGTATGGCGCAGTGTCAAGAGGTAAATTGCATGTTAGGGTGCAGTACGGCGCAGTGTCAAGAGGTAAATCGCAGGTTAAAGGATAGAATGGGTAAGTGTGAACCCAGGGTGCAGTGTGGGGGTAACGCCTACAAGTATGATACATCAGAGGCCAAATTCAGAATTGGATGAAAACGCTACTATGCTAGAAAAAATTGGTCGTGTACAGAACAATCGATGAGAGTCGCAATTGATAAAAAATTAAAATTCGGAAGGATAAATCAAGGATATGCACTTAGAATGGTTAAGAGATGCCAGTTACAACTATACGATAAATGAAGCATTGCTATTGTTCGTAAGAAAACTTGAGCGATATGCCAGGCTAGAAGGTGAGCTCTTAATTTGTATGTTGAAAATTCAAATCGTGCATTCATTCCATATAAAAATTTACTTAAACAATTCAGAGAGTAAATGTACCCACGATACATCTACATTCAGAGAGTTGGAGTCGGTGACCCGTCAAATTACAGCAAGATTGAAGGAAAAATTTACAGTAAGACAAGATTGCTCTGATTTATCGTTATTGGCAACCAAAATAACGTGGACACCAACGCGTATAAAAAAGAAGAGTAATAAGTATTTAGGAAAATAACAGAAATCTGGAATTCTAAATTTCTTTATTTTTCGTGGCCCGCATTCCTTTAAAAGCCATAATAAATCTCAGATTATACAATCGAAAGATGAACGTGGTCGACAGCACGAGCACAAAACCTACTCTTCCAATACCCTTATTTACAAACATTACCTAACTTCTGTCTCGAAGACACCCATTTTCAGTCGAGTGCATAAAAACTCAGAAAATTGGCAAGTTACCGAGGACTGGCGCGGCCCTTCACTAGGCAGACAAAGTGACGCGAAGCAGCACGGCGACCTGGTGTATCCGCAACGTTCGTAATTGTTATTTCTAGCTAAATTAGAAACTATTTCTACGCGTCCGTGCCTCAGACATTACTGCGCGTAGCCTCCAAAATAAAGAAAAATTTCCAAATTTGCCAATGAACGAGGACTCTGGGGACTCTCCCCTGAGCCGACGAAATGACGCGACGCAGCACGGCGGGCTGGTGTAACGTCACGCAACGCGCGTGTCAGAGTGACGCAGAGGTCAAGGAAACAATACTTAGCGATATTCAAGCGGATGAGGCCTGTAAAGATATCGTGAAGTGCAATACATGCAGTGAGTTTAAATATAGCTCCATGTTTAACAAGGGATGGCAAAGAAGGCGGGTGTTGGTAAACAAAGAGATTATGCATGCACAATTCGTTCCAACGGCAATGACTAGGGGTACTAGAGGCACAGAAGCCAGACGGAAGAGAGAAAAATTTTAGAATAACTGGACGGTTATCCATAAAATAATATTAGCAAAGCAAGGTTGCAGTGTTGAGAATCGGAAGTCATTTAAGGGTTCCAACAGTTGAGACTCTTCGTCTTAATCTTAAATTACTTAATCTCAAAGAGCAAAGGCCTGAGTAAAACGAGTGCTGAATCAATTTGTGGTTGAAAATACAGATACTGAAAACTAACTCGGAGTACGAAATACAATGGACACACTACAATCATGCCGCAAACAACAGCATCTACAAGGTTCTCAACGCAGCCGCAAATTCGACCATCGCAGTAATTGTTACGTCAAAACCACAAACCACGTCGAAACGTACAGCAGGGAGGACAAGCAGCAAACGTATGCAACAAATATTGATCTGGCGGGACCTCGCACACCTACAAAGACGGACACGCGACCACTTGGGCACCTAGCAGATCAAGGCTAAGCCATCGACGAGGCACAGAGCAAAGTTCCCACCACATGGTCGAAGCTCTCATTCAGATATTGGCTACGGTTTGGAGCACTTCACGTCCAAACTTTGAGACGTTGTACGGATGTTTATCACGTAGAGCACAGAAGATTCAGGTTGGATCTCGGGAATCTGGCTACTTCATAACCTGAGGCTTGCCAGACTAATTGAGATTCATTTTTACGGCCTTTTTCGTAATGTCAGAAATTACACTTCTTCCCTTTCTCACCATACCGACAATTTCAGCATCCGTCATCTGGTGGACCGTTGGAGCAGCTGTAGTAGAGAATTATGCTGGATTACAGGTTTTGTCGAACGGTAAATTCTGGATTCGTGAGGCACAACCTAGACACAACTCGCTGTGATCCTTCACGCCTAGTTCAAAGGAAATAATTTCAAATACACCGATACTGCATTTGCATAGTACTATGTTTTTCAACACTTAACAGCTGCCTCGAGAACTTCACAGTAATGTGATGGTTCAAGTACACCACCCTCACGAGGACGTGAGCTTTCGACGACGAATGCACATGAAATGGGACAAGCATGAACATCAGACAAATCTAGATATTAACATTGTTAACAAACAAATCTAGATATTAACATTGTTAACAAACAAACCTAGATATTAAAATTGTTAACAAACACAAAATCTATATAACCTAATGCCGAATATTTTGTGCGGCCGCAAACCACAATCGAAGTAGGCAAAGCGTCTGTACAGATCCTCTACCGACTAATGAGTCCTGCATTTGGCCCTATAGACAAGGAGAGAAACACTGCAAGTAAACACCAAGCACTCTAACGAGTGTAGCCTGTTGCAAGTATTCAACAAGTTGACTCCGATTCTCCACACAGTAAAATTACATGCCGACAAATATGTCTACAGTGAATTCAAAAATGAAGGATTTTGGTTTCAAAAATTTGGTTACTCTATCAATTTTCTTTCTAATCAGAACTCGCTTATTCGATTGATAAACACAAATTTGAAGAAAACTCGAAAATTTGTACTTACACATGATAGTGCTTTGGTTACATTAGGTTAGAAGATCGCGTGTACCATATATGACCCGCTTCGGAGTCAACGTGTTAACTCCACTATACCATAAAGATAGTTGACCATCTCTCCCAACAGGTTCTGGCGACCTCCTCGGGGAACAAACTGCAGCTACTGGAAACGCGCAGCATCCTGCATCCGAGCACGAGCTCGCAGACAGAGAGGTGCCAATTCCCTCACGGTCCATTGTTGGTCTCGAATTAATTAAAAAGGGAGGCACGGAATGGACATTGAGCCAAAACAAATTTAGTTCACGGCAATTGTGAAGAGAGAAACTGGACAGACTCGAGCTCTATATCGAATTGAAATTCTCGGATGAGCATCAATGCTGCGCAGTCAATTACGGGACAAGGAACCAATGCGTCGCTGAAATGAGTTGACACCGAATAGTGGAGCAATATATTCGAGTGGGCATGTGACGCCCATTTGCGATTACAAAAAGACAGCGACGAACTCGAGTACTGCGGTTTCCGCTGGGTTTATCGCACAGAACCCTCAAGAGTTAGCTGTTGGGGTTCAGGGTGATATGTGAACCCCACAATCGGTGTGTTTAGATACTTGAAATGACAAGATAATATCAAGTAGTAATAATGTCAAATAACTGACAGCGTATCGCGAGCTCATGGAGTGTCTCGTAACAATAGCATGTTTCGTGTTTGCAACAAATATTTTTTTACGATAGCGGCATTGATCGCAGATACTTCATTAATTAGTTCAAGGCTCCCTCCTCCATATCCCACAATAGAATCAATGCACAAGGTGTGTTACCGCACATGATCTCTCCAGCACATTGAAACAACAAATTAAGTATGAAGAAGAAAAGACACGAAAGTGTAATACGAAACGGTAAGTGGGCACGAAAGATAGAAATCCCGAAGGCCTACCCATGGTAACCTAACAGTCCCCTTGGGGACGCTAGTCCTAATAACATACCTTAACAAACTCAACCGTATTGTCCATCCTATGCCCTCTGAGAGATCAAAAACAGGTAACAATTGAGCCTAGTGCACGCGCTACACTAAACTTGCAAAAATTTGTGCGTAAATCTATGTATATGTTTCAGCGAACAAATGAGGCTAGGAAGAAATGATTGCAGGAGTCAAATCTCCAGAAGTACTGCGCACGATCATGTAGCGAATGCTTCCATATGTAGCTCGTGCTTCCAACTTTGCTTTTTAATGTAATTTCTCGTTCGAGTACAACTGAATTGACTGCGACAACCAAATTCGAACCTCTATTTTTAAGCTAAAATTTTTACAAATGGCGAGATATTCAGGACTGAAGACATCGAGAAGCGAGTGCAAAACGTTTGGCTGTCATCCGACCAACTGTCCACCAAATTACACTTCGTTTGCCACCAAAATCGCACGGATTCGTTCACTCTGGATTCCATGCGCTAGAATTTCGACGTGCGCTCCAGCAAAACAAGTCCAAGGATGTGCAGAAAAGTTTGCCGGCAAAAAGGGCAGGAAGCAGCCAGGCAACGCCCGGTCGAAGTTCAACTCCATTTCCACCGCCAGCCGAGATAAGGCACTCGAATTCACCTATTTTCCAGTAAGTCGTCATATCATGATTGATACACTAAGACGAATTACTAGGAAAAGCGCTTTAAGAAACAAACCAACAAACACGATGATACCTCAAGGAGATACGCAAGAAAGAAAATACAAGGTAAAGAAGGGGCAGGGGGCGGAGTGGGATGGTAGAGGGGACGGGAAGCGCTAGGGCGTAGCGCGCACGGACGGATACGTACGAGGTCGTCGGGAATGCGCACGACCCCGCCCTCCCGTGAGCACATCGGGCACCTCATGCGCTCACTCAGATCCTCTTAGAAGCCTTGGAATCAGTTCGGGACCTCGTCCCGGGCCGCACTCATTTGCCCATTTCGAGGCATGCCGTGTTTAATCTTCCACCCAGGAGAAGAACTTCGCCCCGGGCCCTCCTGACTAGGTGCCTAGCACTCTCTCACTTGGGCTACGGAGCACAGACCTGTGTGCTACATTCCCGTTCTGGTTCACGTCGTACGAAGCTGTTATCTCATAGCTCACGCACTCTCCAATTCAACAATTATTACTCATTTCTGCAGATGATCTTACCTCGATAATTCCAAGTTCTCATCGCTCCAACCCACTGTCGCTCTGCGTCAGTTAACGTTTCAACGGTGCTCGCTACAAAAGTTAGAAATAGCAAACTAATTGTAAGTGCATTCTTCCGGTTATCAATTCACTGCAATGTTTTCCAGACCTTGCCCGAAGCCGCAACCGGTCACTGTTACATCGCTTTTTAAGAACTCTTGCATGGACAAAACATCACGTACTACTCGTAATCTTCTTGCACAAAGTCATTGCATGGGCAACATGATGCATTTCTGCTCCAGTTCGTGGTAGCCGAGGTACATGGACGGCAATGCTCAACACATGAATTCCTAAAGCGACGCTGCATCGTTGAAAATTTTGCTCAAGCGTACTCTCCGCTCAGTGCCTATCAAAGGTATACTCTATGCAGATACCGAGACTCCAGAAACCATTACTGATCACTGATACTCTGTGTACTCAAAGGATGCCAACTACGGAAGTTAATACGAAATAATAATAATAAATCCCTTTTGAATCCTAATTTTTCATGTCAAGCACTAACAAGAGAAAAAACAGAAAAACATTCTCCAGTCATTCATCGACCTTCCGGAAAAATCAACTACGATGGTTTACGAGTTGAAATTTACACGAACGATTCGTTTCCAGCCGACGCCGTGCACAGCTATCACTTGCACACGAGAGTTAACACCAAACACACTGTCGAGAGAAAATACACGTGCACGATATCGCGCGCAAGAACTGTGCTGCATAAATTGAAGCATGAAACGCGCGCGATTATTCCGAGGCAACATGTAGTGCGAACGCTTCAGAAACAACGGAATTCGCAATACCGAGACACCGCCTATTCCTTATCAATCTACAGATGACGGGTTACAGATGAGCCATTTTTAGTGTTTCCAGGCACTGCATACATCAGCATACAGTCGTACTAGCGTGCTACAATGAGCACGCTCCGTACAGCGTGCATATGAATAGAGTGACTATCTTACAAACACACGGCACCTACAGCCAAGGTGCCAAGAGACTCTCAGCGCAACATAATAAACACACTGCAGCAACACTTTCTCAGCTCCAGACACGTCTACTTTAAAAGAGGAAAGGAAAAAGGCCAAAGAAGAGGCTGCTGAACAGCAGAGCGTCTCTAGGGACGCGCCTCAGGCAGGCATTAGGCCCCCAACTTCCCTGCCATAACAACTTTACTGTCAAATACGACCGACTCTGCCAAATGAGAGCAAAACGTGCTCAGAAAAATCACACGTCGACGTACTGAATGTCAAGCCGTGCCGAAGACGACGACGGCTGCATGGGTCACGTCACCTAATTCAAGCGTTTCGCTACCTATCCACCAGAATCCAGTAGCTTCCGTATTCGAGAATCACAATATTACATTCAAGAAGCCGAGCATTGACATGACGTAAAAACCGAGTCTTAAGACAATATCTGCTTCGAAATTCACGTACGCTACAAAGTAGGATTTTGCTTCCACAGTATATTTCATGCCCAAAGTTGGTACGCTTTTCTGCCAAAGTGAGTAACGCCAGCGCGTAATGGTGCGGCTCACAGCGGCGTCGCAGGGGAGTAGCCGTCCTGGCCCTGCAGCATTCCGGCGCGGCCCACTTCCTCACAAGGCAGTGGGAATGTGTGCTGAGCTCTGCACCAATGTGTGCTGAGCTCTGCACCAATGTGTGCTGAGCTCTACACCAATGTGTGCTGAGCTCTGCACCAACGTGTGCTGAGCTCTGCACCAATGTGTGCTGAGCTCTGCACCAACGTGTGTTGAGCTCTGCACCAACGTGTGTTGAGCTCTGCACCAACGTGTGCTGAGCTCTGCACCAACGTGTGCTGAACTCTGCACCAATGTGTGTTGAGCTCTGCACCAATGTGTGTTGAGCTCTGCACCATTGCACCGAGCTCCAGTTTCCAAACTTGCTCTTCCCTTGAGTAATTTCTTCCCATAGAAAACCAGGGAGGACTAATAAGTACCAAAATCTAATCACTACAAGAGGGACATGAACAGCAATAGAGGCAAATTAGGCACAGTACTGCAAGCCAGGTATTTAATGAGCACGATGGTGTCGTGGGGAGGTAGGAACTTCAGTTTCTCGTCATGATCTCGAATTGCGTGAAAAAAAAGCCCACACTTTCGTGACAGCAGCTAATTTTTCTTCACGGCATGTTACTCGACCGGACAGAGCGAGAGTACAAGAAATCATTAATCGATTCAGAAGGCCATGGATAAGTAAGAATTAGGTGAAAATTCAAAGTGAGGCCCCGTTCTACAAGTGGGATGTTGATTGAACGAAAGTGAAAATACGTGGAATGCATTGGCTGATTGTGAAACACAAACGTCCGGGGTCGATACAAATGGAGGAGCGGAGGAAGTGGGTGATTTGTATCCAATGGTAGAGTACAGGACGCGAGGTTTGAACGAGACCTTTTGAGTGCATAGAATGCTAGCTGAGAACGCTAAAAGGAGTTAATGAGTCAAAAAGGAGTTAATGAGTTAGAGACAGTGATTCTTTCCGATCGATTCTTATTGTAAACAAGTTTCAGGTGACCGAAGTGACGAGAA
Organism: Orchestia grillus; assembly: GCA_014899125.1. Lineage (NCBI taxonomy): Eukaryota > Metazoa > Arthropoda > Malacostraca > Amphipoda > Talitridae > Orchestia > Orchestia grillus. Next base: position 192 of record VOMN01033132.1, on the reverse strand, counting down.
AAAAAGTAGAATATCTTATATTTGAAGGCGTGGAGGTCATGAGGTTACTAAAGACAGATGATGGTGCAATGTTGGATAGCAGTGGCTAAAGTTATCAGATACAAAACGTAATTCAATGCTCAGAACAGGTGAACATGTAAATAAATTAAGGGTAGAAATTCTCAAATTTTGACATATATGTTTTTTGTTATG
>VOMN01033130.1:0-11694 GCA_014899125.1 Orchestia grillus | reverse complement strand
ATATATATATATATAAAATTCAGGGGTGATTCAGAGACGAGTCATGGTTGAGCCTGTCCGAGACTTTTTTTTAACCAAAAATTCAAGGATGGCCACCGGCGAATCGAAGGATAATCGCCGGCGAAGTGGGACGTAGAGGGACGATCATGAACGTGCAAGGCTGAGCAGGGACGTGGCATAGACGAGCTACGCAGATGGCCACGGACGTATAGAGGCTGATAATTTCGGCCAAAAAGTGGACATTCCGATAGTGATTTACCGATGATTCTCAGGCGATACGTCCCTAAGTTCACGCTTGATCGTCCTTAATTCACCGGCGACTCGTCCTTGATTTTTAATAGGGTGGTCGGTTTTACAAATATGCAATGTAGACAAATGTTAGAATAGTCCACTATGCATTCAGCTGCGTATGTCCTGCAGATGCTAGCGCCAAGTTCCCTCAAGTTGTTTTCTCGCATATCCTATTTCTAAATTTTTCTGATTCAAATTGTTCGTATACAGGGTGTTAGGAAGACGAAGCTCAAAATTTCATACCTACCAGACAGTGCCAAATTTAAAACTTATGCGTCCATAAAACTTAGCGAAAAAGAGTTAGTTTTTACGATATCAGGTTTTTAATGTTGGAAAAAGAGGAAATTTAAAATAAAAAATACCCCCAAATAATTTACTTCTACATTTACTACACATAAATTGCATATCTTTCCCACTAGGTTGAACTTGTGATATCTGACGATACGATACGTGCTATGTAGCTCTTGGATTACGGTGAATATGGTCTAGTCCTCAACATCTTCACTCCTCTGACGACCAGTACCCCTTTGGCATATTTCAACACTTCAGTTGTCATGTAGGCTTTGGTGTAAATTTGAAAACATTCTTTGAACAGGTATTTAATGGTCTGAAAAACGCTCCTTGTATCATGGTATAGCCTGGCTGCCTACATGTCTGGCGTTACCATGAGCGTCACCATGAGCAAGGTACATAAATGCCATTCATGCGTTTCTAAAGCGGTTCATGTTGTCAGCTCCTTGACACAATAAAAAATTAACAACAAATAGGTAAGCAATAAGTTACCTTCTTGAGCAATCTGCAACTGCCTTGAACTTACAAATCTAAACGTTTTAGTCAAAAAACATCATAAATCAAACTTTTTCCAAAAGCTTCATATAGATAAAAATGTTTTAATCCCCACTTTCTGGTAGTGTGAACGTTTGTACCTCTTTTCTCTAACACCGTGTATAAGCTACCCGGACATAACAATAGTCACCTATTTTTCCTCGAGCTCCAGTGTGGTGTTTTTCAAGCTCCTGAGAAGGATGGTAACTGCCTGGAGCATGGAGTTAAAACTGTCTTTATTTGGCATGACTCTCAGTCAGGACAAGTCAGGCAGTTAGATTGGCCAGCTAGGTCTCCAGACATGGACCAAATAGAAAATTTGCAAGATCACCTGGAACGATAAATTAGACGTTGCGAATATAGGCACGTTTTGTAGCCGCTCTGTGAGACCAGTTGATGCAAGAGTAGTTCAAAATTGACCAAGTCTACATTAGGACATTTGTAGACTCGATGCCGCACAGAATTGCCGCCATTATTCATGCTTGGGGAGTTCCCGTACTTTAGAAGTAGCAGGTGGCTAATTTTTTTTTGTCTGAGGGGCCTAATTTATAAATCTGTATGCCTGAAAATTTATTCCATGTTGAAATATAAAGTTGAATAAAAATATCACAGCATTGAATATTCGGATACGATGTCCCTATATAGCACTGACCTATCCATTCATAAGCCTATGGCCCTGTTGAAATACGTATAATTTCAACTTTCATACAAAAAATTGCTAATACATAATTTTGCAAAGTATTATAGAATGCACTCCGTAATTATTGATGTGCACTGTTGAACCCATAACTACTCGCTCCATATTTGTGCGCAACCAACAAAGCGAAAACGAAGCTGTTTTCTATTTTTGATGTTCTTGAATAAATCACTTTTCATTTCCATTTTTTGGCGATTGTGAAGACACTCCGAGGGCTAAAAATATAAATTATCATGATGAAAATAATAATAATTATTTGGATGATATTAATTATCACGCTATTCTGATCCAAATGAGCAGTCAGGCGTGAATGCTTAGTCGTTCGTAGCAACTCTGTTGCTACGTTTCAACTCATTGTATCCTAATGTAGTTTCCATTTATCTCATATTTTAACAACAGAAGCATTTTACAGTGCGTGCGCTAACTTGTCCCGAGGCATCACATCTCTGATTGATGTAATCAGAAGTTTGTCTGTCAGAAGGAAATCTGTACTGAGTCTTCCTAAAACACAATTGAAGTCTTTTTATATGTATAGAACCTAGAGTTCGTGAAACTCATAGAAGGAAATTAAAAATTATAGTATGATAATTATCACTAAGTTTATTAATTTCATTTCAATAAGCATGCCAACTCAGAAGAATAGTCTTGGGAATAAGAACGATAGTTTAGTGCACGGAATTATTATGCTAGCTCGTAACGTTACAGTTCCTGCACGTATAATGTCCCAATGTCTACTGTGGGCTATCACAATTTTTTCCCTTCTTCGCATACCAATTTCTAAACGAAAGTCAACTTACTGTTTGCGATAATAAAATTAGGACATTTTTACGGGTACCTGAACTTGTCGACTTGAAATTGAAAAGAACATTCAATGAAACGAATAATTCTAAATACAAATTTATTAGCAACATTTTTAGTCTAAGCCAAGCAAAAATTAGCTAAAGTTGAAGCCCTAACTCAGTCATGCACTAGAAACTATTCTAAATCGACCTTTACTTGACGGCCAAGATGTAAATAATAACTTAATCGGTCATCGGCCATTTCGAGCAATGTCGCGTGAAGCTCGAGGGGCGATGGAAAGCTTGAAATCCGAAATTTAAATTTATTCAGTCATAACTAATACGTTTAATTCATTCCTTCGAATCAAGGCGTCAGAATGTTACTTAGGCTACTCCATGCACACTCATGTTACGTGCCTATTTATGATAATCTCTGTTGATGATATTAATGAAAGTGAATACCAGTGCTGTCCATTACTCCCCTGGCTAAATTACTCTTCATAGAAGTCAGTGAATTATGTTCAGCTGATTTTGACCACGCAGGTAAATCATTCATGCATGCCAATTCAAATTACAATAGTTAACGTAATTGTATGATAAAACACGAAAAAATAAGTGGGCAGGTTTTACAGCTCTCTGCCAAGAACGTAGTGAAACTTTGAACTGAAAGAATATTTTCTCACAAGATTTTCCTTTTAAGTTTCATTATTTTCCAAGTGTTACAACATCCAGTTCATTTACACTACGTTCTGTGTCCTTCTTATGAGGTATTCCACAATGCTGGAGAGGTGGCTCAAGCAGCTCATGCAACATTCAGGGAGAAATTGTACGTTACCGTATATTTCTTAAGCTCGTCCGCTCCGATAATGATGGCCTTTGTTAAATGTACGTAATTTGGTACTCGCTTCCGTAGATGTACATTTTTCATGCAGCGAATCCCACATTCGGTGGTAGCTGCGCACACATTGTCAATCTTACTCCGAAGTAGCAGTCGAAATAGAACGGAATTACGTTACTGTCATTCTTAAAAATATTCTTGAATAAATCAGTCTCCGAAAGATTCCAGCTTAAAGAAGCATGCCGACCTGTGTAAGAACAATGCATTAATAGACTGAATTATTAATGTACTCTCAGAAGTAATACAAGTTGCTTCGAGAAGCTCGGAAATAATCGCGACTCGGACAGTCAACATTTCTGTGCATGAAGGCGATCGGTTATGGCCCATTTGCGCGGCCGAAGTAAGGCCAGTGTGGTTTGAAGGGCTCGTCGTACTACAAGACAAAACTCTCGCCCTCGAATTCCTAGTAAAGAGGCGTAGTTTTAGGGAAGAGGCACCTGGCCGGCACTCTTTTGGGGCGACAGAGTTGGCATCCTGTCTCATCGAGCTGCGCTATAAGGCTCAGCAGAGGCTCAGAGAACGGACTTTGTGTCGTTAAGATACGTCCCACACGGCCGTACGACGGACACTTGTGCATGCGAAACACCAGTTCCAACATGGCACCCAGTGAATACAAATCGCTCCTCTGGCTGCTCGCTCCGCCATTGCTGAGGCGCGGGTCCAAGTGAGGGTAGCGCCTGATCTTCCTCAGAGGAATGTTAGGGTACGGCGCTCCCCCCTCGAATGTAGACATGCCTAAGTCAATTATCCGTACCCTGTATTCCCAAGGGGACAGACCTTTCTCCACCATGATGTTGTCGAACTTGAAATCGTTGTGGATGACGCCGACATCGTGCAGCTCCAGCAAAGCATGCGCTACTTGTTGCATGATTTGATGTACAAACTTTCTAGAGGGCATTTTTCTCAACAGATCGAATAGATTTTTTCCTTGGACCAATTCCATTACAATAATATGTGTGTAGCCATCACTATATGCACCGATAAGTTCAGGAACGCAGTCAGAATTTTAAGCAGCGTCTAGCATTCTGGTTTCTTGGTTCATTTATGCACCGTCAAAAAAAACTTTGGCGCAAACTAGGTATCCTTGATAAATAGCTTCATATATGTTTCCTTAGACACCTTTGCCTATTTGACGAATTATCTAAAGCTATCGAACATCAATTTAAGAATAACCAACCCATGAATAATTGTAAAAACTATCTTACTCTTCTTCGTCATATCTGAGAGCAGATTACGGCCTTTGGTCGAGTGCACTCCAGCAGCCAGCGTCACGTCCAGTTGCAGGGATTTATGAAGGCCTACCGCCATGTCTGCTGCTCTTGTTCTCCTAACGTACGCTTGAGATGGAGCAACGCTGGTCTTCGATGTGGTCACTTCGATTCCTTGCTCGAGCTTGAGAGCTTCTCGCACATCGTTCATTTAAGTGACCTTTCGTTTAGCCCGCTTACTTCCTGCAATCATTAAACTAATCAGATTACTATTATTAGAACGACATCATGTCCGTGCTAGAATGAAGACATCGAACGAATATCACTTCGTCGAATACTGTCGGGAGGGAAGTTGCCCGTGTAGCCGTATCACAGATACACAATATCCTTTAACATCCTTCAATCACGTCCTCCGTTGTTGAAATACTTTAGCCAACCATGCTTAGCTTCCACGTAAGAACTAAAAGAAAAGAGCACTGTCGTATTTGTTTCTACATGAAAATGTCCTCAGTAGTTACGTAAACATGATTTTTTACAAGGTCAGTTTCATGTTGGCGTTTTCTTGTGAGAATTGTATCATCTTGAACAGAGAATTTGAACAAGATAATCAATGCAGATTATATCGTATCCGCTTACGTAAGCTGGGTAAGCCCGAAACTACTGTACATAGAAGGTCACTTTTTGCATATTTATTAAAAGATTTTACTCCCAGGATTATCCACGTTGAAAGTAAATTCAGTCGACTTCTTCTGGGTAGCAATTTTTTGTTTTTTAGGAATTATGGAAAATATTAGAACCCAGAAGAAGTCGACTGAATTTATCTTCGACAAGATCAATTCAGTAAAATGAAAATGTGAATGAACAGGAATACCAGAAGACGTCCGCAAGAAAAGTCACTGACGGGTACAACAATTTTTACATGGGCTAATCAACACTAATATTTATACTCGTATAATTACCCAAATCTTATAGCTTTCAATCAACTAAATGAACCTTTAGAAAATAGATCTCGTAGTGGAAAAACGTAATTTTATTATGAAAGTTATTGAAAAGGTTTGAGAAACATCTTGTATTTATATAAGGTTAATAAAATCCCAAGCATTCAGGCATGTACGACTCTCGTCTTCAATAGAAAAATTCGAAAATAAAGAAAAAACAAGCAAATTTATTGCACATTAGTTTAGTACAATACTTTTAAAATATGACGAAAGAATAAACTCGGAAATCAACCTGCTAAATTTAATGTTTTCTAAGCAAGTATTAATTGAAGTGATGCCGAACTACCACGATCATTGAGCAACTGACTGTACTTGTGAATTAAAATCGTTCATAATGTTCTTAACTCCAGAGTGGTGGACGATGCCAATTACTGTGGAGTTTGCCTTCAGTAAGGGGTGCTTTGTCCCTGTGGCGTGATCTCTAATATGCACTATTCGGTGGTGAAGCTAGAGACTTTCCAATGCGATAGGAACTCCCTTTACGCTCAGCAACGCGTGTATGCAGATGACGTTTAGTCTCTCCTCAGTAGGTGGTATCACACTGGCCTATATATAGTACCAATATACAACGTTGCTTCACATCAGAGTAAGAATACGATCCTTCACTCGAAAGAAATTGCCAATAGTGAGGTTATTGCAAAACAGAGTTTTGATTGGTATGTGTGAGTATTGTTCTTGCATTATACCATTTGTTTTCTATCTTATCTTCTTCTTCACAGCTAATCTTTTGTCAGGAATTTAGCAAAAAATCGGTTTCTTAGATGCGGTAGCGCATTTCCGTTGAGTACTAAATGTAACGTCCAGGTGTTTCTTGAAACCGGCTTTAATTTTATGCGATGGAAATCTATTAATACTAAAATATTCTCGTATGAAGTCCAGTTCAAAAGTAAATGCACTCCAGTTGAAAAGCAGCTTAAAAATTCTATCAGTTAAACATCTAATTGCGCTAATTTTGTACGCAGAAGTAATTGAGCTATTTAATTTTATTCACAACTTTGTGAATGAAGATTAACGGTGAATGCAAGTTGAAAAATCCTGATCTTGTTTCCTTACGGCAATGTCCCGGAAGGGAAAGATATCGTTAGCTTCAATTTCATGAGTGGATCGGATCGATGCATGTTTTGAATTTAGGGGAGATGTGGAGGATTCGTTCTTGCTCTTTTGTGCTAGGTCAGATATAGAGAAATTCTTAAGCTATCTAAATCGACATTCATGTACTACATCTCCTTCATCCAGGTGATGTAGATTAGAATAAGGAAGTGAAAAAATTCACTAAAAACTGATATTTCCAATTTTTTTTATACCGTCAGCATGTTATTTCGTCAGCTTTCTAACTGCAACATCAAGATGCAAGTGAAAACTTCTTAGCTCTTAAAAGTATTATACTGTCAAACTTTTGGCTATCACCATTTTATGGTATATTATTCTTGTAAATAGCCAACTCTGCAGCGGTAACATGGCTTTACACTGCCAAATACCTAGCACAAACAGCGAGTGCATAACTGTTTGTTGCCAGTTTTTAAACTTTTGCAGCATATTTCATTGCTTACTTTTTACCGCATAATGCATATTTCTTCACTAGGTTGTAGACTCGGAGGTTTTTTTTAAGATGCGCAGAGCATGCCACCACCTTTAATTAACCCATTACTGACCAGGTGATTTTTTAGTTGACAAACATTCGTCCATATTACTGCATCAAGAGGAGATTTCACTATACTGTAAAATCAGGAATACAATATTTCATGTTGACGAAGTGCATTTGTGTTTAAGCACTCATGTAGCATATATAAAAGGAATTATATTGAGGGTGCCGAATTGGGCGCCTGGGGCAGTAAACGGCGTCCAATGGTATCTGCATCTCGCCCCTAGATGTGGGGCGCAATTCGGCGATGTCGCTGTGCGACAGCACGCGTATCGAAGGAGATCTACTCACATAAGGTAGAACAATAAATGTTCGCAACATCCATTCAGAACATTCTAACCTTACATTCAGGACCTTAACATCCTAGCCTTCCATTCAGCGTTCGAAGGAAGGTTAGTCCCGCAATGCTGAGACTGTAGAGTACTCTGCAGAGTGTTCTCAACTTCTGTATAAAAGTAGGTAAACACAATTAGGAGATACTTAATGCCAGAAAATTCAACATGAGTTCAGTTTTCCTTCCACAAAATTGAAATGTTTCTGAGGAGACTCCTTAGCGTCTATTTTCTATGCACGCAATATCTATTTCTGCTGCTCGTACGATTAACACAGCACAGACTGGACGGTCGCCTTAAGGCCACTCGTACCCATCAGGCGGTAGAAACTAGACTAAGACACTGAGAACGATATACTCCCATCGTATGTTGAGACAAAAAATATCAAAACGTTAATCGTTCATGTCGCGATATTTGAGATTTAAGAGAAGGGTATCTTATGAAAATATTATCTAAATCCAAAATCAAAAGATTACGATGGTTTGCAGAACACTGTCAAAACAGGGAGTGATGAATGACGTACTGAATTCACGATGAGCACGTCGTCGGTTTTTCTTTCCATATTCCGTTTGATATCGAGAGTACTGCATAATCTTGCCAGCTTAGTAACCTGAACCATTTGAAAAATATAGTTCAAGGCTTAGGATGACAAATTACACGAAGCAATAAGTAATTACTTGTTTTGCAATTAAGGCAATGAATTAATTATCTTGCCGAATGTAGAAAATTAACACGTACGAGAGATACAACAAACTTTTTAAGCGTTGCACCTGATTTTATTAGTTGAATTCTGACAAGTTTTAGGAATGCGAAATTAGGAAAAAATCGGCGCCCTGAGTTAACGGTAATTAACTCCTAATCGGAAATTCTATAGCATATAAAATCATGAGGAGCACCGTATTCAGTGAGAACCGGTGAAACTGACATTGATTAAATAAAATGAAATTGCATTCGGCATCTACGTTCCGCAGGAGACCAAAACATTTGTTAACAAGAGATTTATTCTTAAAATGAAGAAACGGGACCTGCTGTCAAGAATTCGCACCAAGAATAACTGAACAATCGACGAGAGCAATACACATAGTTAGAATTTTAATATTCTTTCATAATCTCTGACGTGAAGAGATCAACTGCGAGCATCTAATCCGACACCTTGTTTCACGAAAAATATATCTATTTGTCATCGAATAAACGTGTGTAAATATATTTTATTTCAAAGTGGAATCATTCCATATAGCTTCAAGAATGAAATTTCAGCACGTTCGTGAATTGGCGGCACTCGCAATTTGCGCCTGAGAATTCGGATTGATTTAATTTGCATACGTGATGAAACGGAGAAGATCTCGGAAGCAACACTAGGGGAGCGAGAACGAAGAGAATTGTGTCGTGGACTCCTCAAAGAATATGATATTGGCTCCAGTAAACTTGCTTTTAGGACACAAGGTTGAGTGTTATGGCTACATTTCTGTCTTGGACAGGCCGCAGCAAACATATAAATAAACTCGTACCCGTTGCTGTTCTTCCTCAGTAGAAGTTATCAGCCGCACTTTTCACCTCGCATCGAGTTCTGCCCTGACAGTCACGACGATGTTATCCACAGGAAAATAATGGTGAGGTTGAGAAATACCGTCATGATCAAAAATGGAAAATGCTTAGATCTCGTTACCGAGCGCCGAGAAACTTTGTGATTTTGCAAATAATTATATTCTTGCTAAACTGATAAGTCATAAGGTTGGATTCCTGTTAAAAAAGGAATAATTCATCTCATTAGAAGAAGTTACTGCTCTCTTAAAAAATACGTTTTTTTTGTTTGGCTCTTCAAGTAACTAATGCTCCATTAAAGGAACCGATCGAATTTGAATTAATCAATGATTTTTGTATTGAAAGTAGGAGGCATATTTTATCATTTTTGTTACTTTCCTTTCGATAAATAATTTTCCGTATGGTTATTTTTTCGTACCACTTGTGTGCAGGGCGTCACGGAATTGTTCACAGTTGAGCAAATCAATCTGATCGTCAAGCACTTTAGCTAAGCAGAAAAAGTGCAACGCACCCGGTACGGAGACTTAATTAGTGCTATCATTGGGAGAAATTATGCTCTCGAAGCATCGACAATTCGCAGGGTAATGTTTCACGTACGATCTTAATAACTGGGCACCCAGGCGTCTTCATTACATCGAGACCTGCATAAAAATCTCCAAGTAAGCGAGTACAAAATTCAATTTCAGTAACGTCTTCAGTCTAACGACCGTGGGAAACCAAGGTACTTGGTTTACTAGGTTATTAAGGACTAGTTACCAAAGAAGGAAAGTTGACTCATTTTCATCTTCAATTACGAGGCTTACTTTCAATTAATTGGGTTCATTACGGAACAGAACTGCTGTTCGAAAAATTCATGACGGTGAAGTGAATTCTCGGAAAGGGCCCGGGGGTGTGTTGCTCAGGCAAGTCGAGTGCGTGATCTGCTTGAAAATGAAAGATGGAATGCTGCCACCCTTAATGACAAATTTTACCGAACCTTGATATTATAGTACTTTTACGTCGGTTTATGGGAATCCTTTTTTTCGAAATGGCAACACAGGCCAGTTCAAAAGAGAAGATATATAGTAAAAATCTCATACGTTTCAAAATATAAAGAACAGAGTCAACTGAGTCCAGCATCATCAGTGTTGGAAAAAAAACAGATTTTAATTTGAAAAACTTCTTGACCCAAAACAATGAGAAAAAACAGCAGACTGGTCTTTACATCCTAAAACTTAACATCAACCTTTCCATTTACATGCTACACGCACTCACGTATCTCTCTTTCTCTCTCCCTCTTTCTCTCTACCTCTCTCACATACCTACACCCCCCACACACCCACACACACACACGCACACACGCACACACACACACACGCACTCACCCTCATGCACCCAAACACATCCTCAGTTTTGCTAAGATGTCTGCTGAATTCACAATATAAAACTGTGGTCATTATTTAACTCTGGTTCTTCCATAAATGTGAATTGCGAATCCAAAACAGTAAAGCCTGGTTCATTTTGCACCCTACAAAAATTGGAAAGTTAGAATTTTATTATAAATGGTATGAACTATGACAGTGGTTACGAATTGCTGAATACGATGAAGAGGCAGAGGCGAGCGGGCAGCACGTCGTGAGTGAGATACCTGGATGTTGTAGAGAATTATGCCTCTTCATTAAGTCTATTAAGATTTTTGGATTATAAGGTGAGAAATTTCTCATTCAGTGATCGTCTTGGTCAAAGCGCTCGTGTCGTTTGTAACTGCGCTACTACCTTTATAGAAATCTGTTAACCTTTGTCCAACACCGAACGAAGACGACAGATACGCCTCAGCCCTCGAAGCGGTTGGAGCACCTGTCATCTTGTATTCCTTATGTATGTTCGTGGACATGACTGTCGATCACCTTCACGATTCTCCTGAATGAACGTGTGGAAACCCTGCCCGAGCGGGAGAGCTTAGTTAAGCTGAAAAGTGTACAACGAAGTTTCATGGCGAAGATTTAGGAGGCCCAAGGGCTGGACTACTGGGAACGCCTGAAATTTGTTCAACTGTATTCTCTCCAGCGAACAAGGGAGAGATATCTTATGATCTATACGTGGAAAACGATTCATTGATTAATACCCGACTTCAAAAACGAGACCATAAGGCTGCACACAAAGCAGNGCGTTGGTTCCCTGGACGTCTTCAAGAAGAAGCTGGATAACATTTTACAAGCAGCTAAAGCGTTGGTGGGACCTGCTCTACGGTGGAGACGCGCTGAGCGATCTCCCGGACGTCCACACCGGCTCCTCTGGGTGTGCCTGCGTAGCCGAACTGTGAAGGTGAGTTGCAGAGGCTTGTGGGTGGCTTGTCCCGTAAGACCTTAATTGTCATTTCTATAGACTTGAGCCCTCGGTTCTCTAGTTAGAAATCAGTGATCAGGAAGTATATATATATATATATATATATATATAAAGGTAAGAGCAAAAACCACAGAACGAAGCATTTTAAAAAACTAAT
>VOMN01033127.1:0-17835 GCA_014899125.1 Orchestia grillus | reverse complement strand
GGCACCCCAGTGTGGCCCGGGCGTGAAGGCCCAAACATCTCAAAGGTATATGTCGATGCTGTGGTTGTTACGTTCATACGGTCACTGTTGACATATGCGCACGCTGTGGTTGTTGCATTCATACGGTCACTGTTGACATATGTGCACGCAGCGGCTGTTGCATCCATACGGTCGCTGTCACCACACTGACCACGAGTACGCACCTCAGCCGTCACCGTTATCAGACTGGGCGACTCTCATGCGGCAAGGCAGAAAGAAGAAAATGACTTTTGTTTTCCAAAAGAGTGGAAGGTAGCTTTTAGCAAAATCTGTGTACTAACTTGAACTTTTCACTGTACTAATCAGAAGCTATGAAAGTTAAATTTATGAGCAGTATTGATCAATGAAAACTTGGGGTCGCTTCAGCACGCTCCTAGCATTCTGAGCCTAGGACGTGTCAATGGAACAATTAGATTAGATTTTTAGTTAGTTTAAAGCTCCATGTCCAGATGAAGTGGGATCCAATGAGAGCGAACAGGACTATTCAGTATTGGCTATTGAGAACGGAGACTCTATGCAAGATACTTGTTCCCACGCAGGATTCCCTGCGCATAGAAACAAGTTCAGAATGAAGAGGAAGAAAAGACGAGAGTTAGTGAAGAGCAGTAGTAGTGGCAACATAGTTTCCTAGAGCAGCGGGACTAAAGCCGTGTCGCTCCTAAGGTCGAGGAAACACTGATTGCTCGTGTGGTGGGAATGAATCGAGGCGGAGAGCAAGCTGTTGGTGATAGTAGTAGGCACAAATTGCTGTACGCGATGGCGGTAGGCACAAAATTTGGGTTACTGGCGCTTCAGAATAATACGCCAAACGTCTCATCTAATATTTAACAGTTTCAGTAAATCACTTGTACAGTTACGATGAACCGACAGTTTCAATGCGCACATTAGCGAGCTAAATATTTTGCGAAAGGCTGAAGTCCTACCTATCCAATGGCCCCTGAGTGGGTTTGGTCCCCCCACAGCATAACCAACCCAGCCTATTACCTATCCAACGGCCTCTAAGGGGGTTTGGTTCCTCCTCAGCATAACTAACCCAACTCTATTACCCATCCAATGGCCCTTGAGAGGGTTTGGTTTAAAATAAGTTATTGTAGTAGTAGTAGTAAGGATAGCGCAGCCCTGAAGTAACTCTGACTATCTCGCACTGAATGAGTAGGGACCATTTAGTATGGACTTAGAACGGGGAATCTATGCACAAAGTGTGTTCCCACACAAGATCCCCTGCGCATAGAAGCAGCAAGTTAAGAAGGAAGAGGGAGAAAAGATCAAGAATCATCTGTAAAGAGGCATGAATATGGTAAAAAGCTAAGCGGGCACGAAAGATAGAAATCCTCGAAGGCCTAGCTAAAGCTAAGTACCCTTACAATGTCCCCCTGGGATTGCTGGTCCTCAAAGCGTAAGATAGACAAACCTAACTAACCTAACATAACCTAGTCCTACGGCCTATCCTATACCCCCGACGGGTGGTTCAAAATAACATAATTATAAAGTGGTATTATGTATACCAGAATCATCAAACTTGACCGCAAGAACTTGCTGAATGCATGATTTCAAAACACTTATGATCTCATACGAAATGTAAACAATTTACCTCTTCCAGAAATTTAAAATTACTTGTTCTCCAGTCTTCGATGAGAAATAATNCAAATTTTTTTTTCTCAACATTAATAGGACATATTCCAGCACCACCGACTAACTTCACAGATGCAGAATGATAAATACTCTTTTACATCGGAAGAATGAAACGAAAACTGAAGCCTATCATATTTTACTAACTTACATGACTCGGAATAAGGCATACGTATACAAAATTATACTGAAACTAATTTTTACAAGTTAAAACTAGAGAAGAGTACGTCACATAGCAGCATTTGAGGCCTTAATTTAGCCGGTCCAGTGTGGCAATGGAGGCCCCCACGCTGCCTCTCAGGGCTGAGGTGGCGCGTCTCAGCGCCCGCACACCTCGTGCAGTGGTGCGGTCTACGCCCGACACCTGCCACACAGGGGCAACACGTGCTCTACAACGCCACATCATTTTCAAGGTAGCACACCACACAACTTTCAAATAGAACAAGACGCAACTTTCAAATAGAACAAGACGCAACTTTCGAGTAGCACACCACACAACTTTCAAACTATCACAACTAGAACTTTTACGACAGCCCGCGACACTACATCAAGAACACGGCACGCAACGGGCATCCTAGCGCACAACTTTCAGGTGCACAATACAAAATATCACATCTTGAAAATGTTTGGGCCTTTATGCCCTGGCCACACTGGGGTGCCGCCGGTCAAGTGAGGGTTGTAGACACGTACATCATAACACTACGATATACAACATTTTACATTACCTACATCATAACTATGTTTACAATTTGACTGAGTGTTTCGACAGCGGCCAGTAGCGTCTGAATCATAATTGTCTACGCCTTACCGATTTAAAGAAAATTACCTTAATAATGGCGGGAATTATCAGTATAGATACAAACACACAGTAAATTTTAATTATTCTGACATGAAGAAAGAAATTGAGGCATTTATTAGAACAACGTTCGTTTTAGTCGATAAATCGATGCAAAAATTTTAAAACGCACTAAATTAAAGAAACCTTTAAGAAAATTACAAATAATAACTAAGAAGAAAAAACTCGTTCATTTCCAGTCTTACGTAAGATATATAGGTAGATATCGTACTGTTAATCTATTCACAAAAGTCAACAAATGCATTCGCACACAGCTTGATTATATATAAATAAAACTGGGGGGCAGGCGATTCACCCAAACCAGTGGCAAAGTTTCCAAGCGCGGGAATGAAGACTCAGCACCACCACTGCAAATGAGCTTCAGGCTCTCACGAGTGGAAAAACTTTGTCGGCTGGAAGACTAATTGAGGAATAAAAGGCACAGAGGTAACAAGGAAAGAGCCTTGGCTCGACGAACATTGTTTATGGAACAGCTAGGACTCATTTAATATTGTCCAAGATTAATCCTTTGCCCTTGAATTCAATTTTTCACGATAAATGTAACTCTTAGAGAGGCAATATTGATATGATTTGGAAATATGGAATAGGTGTCGGGTTATCTGTTTCAGTCCACAAATGGAAGAACATCTTATGGATTGAGGAATAAAACGCAATGTTTCCCAAAAAGCCCAGGAACGATCCCTTATGAGTTGCAGAAGGTTGAAGTTATTCCAACAACTGCCAACAATCATTATTATTGTTAACGCATTCGCTGCTACCACCATGAAAGTTTCGTTGTTCTATACCATCATAATTTTTTCATTAATTAGCATTTAAATAGCAATGCTTCTTACAGCAGTGGTTCTACATAGTGGAAGCACTTGTAGCCCACACATAATCAACGAAGACGCATTTGTGCGTCAGAGGCAAGAGCTAATGATGGCAATTAAACGTGGCTAAATAGCAATTGGACTTTGGCAAAATACGACACGACGCACCTGTGCGTCATGTGGCAGCGAACGGGTAAATATTGAGAGCGTCTCAGCGTTCGAGCGAGCGACATGACGGGCCCCTGCCACGAAAAGATGAAAACAGGCGAGGTAAAATTAAACCAACTGAGCAACTAAAACTAACGTAACAAAATCAAAAGCCTCAACGGTGTCCTGCATCGATCGCCGCTGTTACTGCAGAGGATAACCTAGGGAACTTTCTGAGAAACAGAGTTTTCCAAGCTGCACCCACGAGGGCACACGTAATAGGCACGGCCATACAAGATGAAACTGAGACTGATTTGCGGTCCTGACGACCGAGCGACAAGCTCCGGAGGCGAGCTCGACGACAGGCCCCTGTTGCCTTGCATGGAGGACTTCCAGCAGGGCTTACCCCAAAAAAGACTAACTTAGTTTAACGAATTATTGAGAAAGCAGTCTTCAAATTTTGTGTAGTTTTGTACATTTTCAATATAGTTCTGAACGATAGTTGACAATTTCCAAAACTAAACTATACTACACCTAATGTCCGTAGTTCTTAAAGGTGGTCTTCGATGGCTTAAGGTAAAAGATGACAGTTTCTTCATTGGATATAAAAGTACCAACACAATCGCTCTGCCAGATTTAAAACGCAAAAAAATACGTCCACAACAGCTTTGCTCGTGCTACAGAGAGCAGGCGACAGATAATAAGGCACTTTCCATTTCACATTCACAGACCAAAACGCACTATTTCAACCCCTAACTACGTATTGTATCACATCTGACAGTTCCTCCTCGAACGAAACAGTTATTAGGTCAAAATTATCAAGGAATAGTTTTTAGTCTCGCATACAAGAAAGTTGGTGCAGGAGAGGGGTAAGACCTGCTTTACTAACGCTACTGCTGAGTTCAATGCGCGGGTCAAGGGATGCACCGCACATTTCGCCTAGTAAAAAACAAACTCCGCCAAAATCCTAGAAATAAGGCGTACCACACTTGAAGCAAAGCCTGTTCTGAACATCGCCATATCCAACAGGAAAATTGAGCTCCATTACAAATTGGACACTACAACGATTGTCTTAATTCAAGCCAAAACAAAACAAAATTTTGCATGTTAACTGCCAGCGGTAGACGACATTTGATTTATAGGAACATGGACAGTATACGGGCGAACCTTGAAACTCTCTGCCTTCAGAACATGCCTACCTCACAACTCGCCAATCCCACAAGACTCGATACAGCTGACGAGTTTCGAGGCTCGCCGGTACATCAATGAGCACACCGAAGAATCTCAACACTACCAATTGGCACTTTACTATCAAGGCACCACTTCCAAACGAGTGGGACACCTTAAAATTCGTCTAACAACAAAAATACATAAATACAATTAAAACAACGCAAAGAAGGAACACAAAATAGAATTTGTTATTTGTTCACAGATTCACAGGCGAACGAAACACGCAACAAACTTCATTGGAATAAAATGAGAGCTCTAGAGCTCGACCAGTGAGAAGAGGGCCACGTAAGCGTCAGCAAATTACCTGAACATTGTGTGCACATTTTATTGGGACTGAACCCTGCAGCGGCGAGGGTGGTGACCGCTAGGTCACAGAGCAAGGGCAGGAGGGCAGGAAATGGCGATGTTGCTTCACCACCTGCGCATCACCACGGCCAAAATGAACAAACTTCGGAGAACTAAATAATTTTTGTGACTTTACTTGAACATCAATTCAGGTTTTATCAACCCTTTACAGGCCAAGATTCCCAAAATGGGAAGAGTTCAAAGGGATGCTGCTGGTTTATAAAAAGGTAAATGTAGCCTTATTGCATGCATGCATACACTAATAAATACATACACAAGGCCGCAGGTAGTTTTCCGTACAGAGCCAAAAACAGCATTAGCCAAAGCCAAAAACAGCCAAAGCCAAAAACAGCCTTAGCTAAAGCCAAAAACTGCCTTAGCCAAAGCCAAAAACTGCCTTAGNAGCTAAAGCCAAAAACAGCCTTAGCTAAAGCCAAAAACAGCCTTAGCTAAAGCCAAAAACAGCCTTAGCCGAAGCCAAAAACAAGGCCGCAGAATAACTTAACTTGTATTGGGTCGATTTTTCTGGCCCCCTTTTGTTAGTATTTCACATAAAATCCCGCACTCATACCCAATTCAAGTTTTAACAAATAATTTAGAAAATAAATTAATTTTACAAAAAGGATTCAACGGGTCTTAAATAAATTTATAAAATGCACAATCGAATGCAACACACATGCTAAATTCAGGGACCCGGAGTGGCAATCCCAACACTAAGACAGCAGACACTTGGCTCGTGCGCGTCGGCTCCATGGTACACAACAGCTGGGAATGCCAACAGGTTCAAGATAAAAAGATGAACCAACGTCACGACAAACGTCGTGCTAAAAAACATTTCGGGTTACAAAGGTTTCACCTTCAGTGTTCTGAGAAACTAGTTACGAGAGTGGCTTCGTTAACAGGAATTACGTATGTAAACCATACAATCTAGTCGTCTTTCAGATCTCAGGAGTATTACCATAACAAGCCTTTTTCATGATCTCTTCACTTAAAAATAACCCATAAATCAATTCAGTCTCGACAATACACGTAGCTGCCCAGAGTAGTTCGTAAAAACACGAAAAAATCTTCAACAAGAGAACTTCTGCCAAACATGAGAGATGATAGCGTATTACATATGTACCCTGTAGTGTCAGGGATACAAACTTAACCTTTCCATGCTCTTATTGTAGCTAGCAATAAGACTGTATTTTGAAATCGCTCATGAAAAATTGGGGCGTTAAAAGGGCTATTTGCCTCATTCGCTAACACTATTCAAAATTACCCCCAAGTACATGTAACTCTAGAGTGCATCGCTCCACTCGCGTAACTCCCAAATGCAGGAAGCGTCAGAAGTCCTTCGCGGTCATCAGAACTACGTCATTGTGACGTCATAAACGTCACGTGGAAGAAGCGGTTCGTCGTACATCAAATTTAAGTAAACAAAATAAACGTTTGGTTGGATTTGTTAAATCGTATATTAAAATTAAGTAGCGAAATAA
Source organism: Orchestia grillus (assembly GCA_014899125.1). NCBI lineage: Eukaryota > Metazoa > Arthropoda > Malacostraca > Amphipoda > Talitridae > Orchestia > Orchestia grillus. The sequence goes on along the minus strand of VOMN01033127.1, from coordinate 11,299 downwards.
ACGTTACGTTGGAGTCCCTAAGTCGTACATCAAAATTAAGCCTACATAATGTGTAAAAAATACGACAGGAAACGGCGTACATAAAATTTCTTATACATACTTTTGGCATCGGTTGATCAGCAACAAGTAAAAAACGACCGTTCAATGGATACAAAATTCAACGTACGTGATTGAAAGTCTCCTACAAACGTGCGCTCAACTTGTGAAGCAAAGGCTGACCCTAACGTACAAATTAACATACCTAAAATGTTTACAGCAGTCACTTAACACGAACAATCCTTATGTACGAGAATACTAGACAAACCGATGTTATACACACACAAAACGCTCTCAGACGGCCATACGAGCAATCAAGGGAAAATATAATCCCGATATTATTCGTCAGTTGAGTAAGACAAAAAATCGAGGAGCACGTTAACTTAACCTTAACGTCGAGTGTTTGACGCAGATTCTTCACACGATTGCGTATTTTTGAGAGCTCTCATATTTCAGTTGTGAAAGACAAACTGCGCTTTGAATCAAGGCACTAACTTCTCCAGGGCCGGATAAAGACTCTTTTGTCAGCGCCCTTCCGCCAGAACAAAGCAGAGGTAATGTCGTAAATGTAGACGGTGGAAGCACGGTGACTGTGGAGAGGTAGCTAACTGGAGCTGAACTAGCGCTCTATGCCGAAGCGACAGCATTATAATTGCTATTCTAAAGAAATGAAAAAACAGATACGCGCAGCAGAATTGGAACAGTACGGATTACACACTCAAAGCTACTAAATGCTTCACTTCTGGAAGACCCACGAGACACGCACGGAAGACAAAAACGTACACTATGGCAATCTTCCTAGGAGTTTCAAAAGTACCTCAAGATTACTTGGGTAATCGGATAACGAAGTCATACAGGCTACAATTTGAGCGCACAGAACAAAGCAGGACTCTTTCAACAACCACAGCGTCCACATATGTGGACAGCGACCGTTAGCAGGCTCAGTAGCCAATGCCACATACACCCAAGAGATATGTCATGGACTCGGAGGCGAATAAAAAAGAGCACTATGGGAGGCACCAGTGAAAGAAGCCTCACGCACAAGCAAGGTAGCACCTCCACAGAAAGGCACAACGTCAACAATTTAACAATTTAACAGCATTTCAACAGCCCATAGAGTTTCTGAGTATGTTCTTTGGAGTCCTGCGAACGGAAAATGGCCAGGTAACTTGAGGGGAGAGGCACTTGGATGACCAAGGCGTTCTTGTTACGGTTCTGCAGACCAGAGCAGCTGTCTAGTTACGGTTTTAACGAACGATAACGAACTATATATATATATACATACATATATATATGTATATATATGTATTCTTAGATAATGTAGGCATTCCTGTTTATGGTTTTTATTAAAATAGAGGCCTTCAAGGCCGTTGATATTTGATTCTGTGAGTCGTCCCCCAAAATCTGCAGGGAGACTGGTGGTCATGAGAGCAAAAAACTAAATCTTGCTCATAGAACAGGAACAACAACAACAGCAGCAGCAGTAGTCCCCGGCCACAGAGATGGAAGACCCGACACAAAAGACGATCAATTTGGCAAAACGACAGCATCGACGAGTTCCGTGCGTCAGTAGTCGTTATTTGCCCGCAGCATTCACGCGGGTCGCTCCCAGCGACGAGAGGACTTACATGATCAGTGGCTCCGATGATTTTGGCGTGACACTAACGTGACAAACTCGTGAGGTAATATTGACGTTTGTCGTGACACATGACGTGACCCTTGATGCAGCATGACACGTGACACCGGCATGGCAAGCGACAGAGACGAGGGAGGGCACGTCAGGAAGAGACGAGGGAGGGCACGTCCCGTCAGGAAGAGACGAGGGAGGGCACGTCAGGAAGAGACGAAGGCACTCAGAATAAGGCAGGCCTCATGCCGGCACGACCGGACGCTCCGCCTCACAGCTCCTCAAAGAAGGCGACACGGGACCTGCAATTCGGCAAAAATATTATCGTCACGGCGGTCCCTCCAACCCAACACCACCTAAGTTACCTTCCCCCTGAATTTTACACCTCGGAGGTAGGTAGTTCGGGTTGAAGCTGTGTTACAGTAGAAATTATGGGCAACATATGTACACACCAGTACCACAAATTTTGTCGTTTTTCACTTCGTTGCCTAGTTACGTTTTAAGACTTCTCAAAGGTGGCTCCAGAGCGCAAGCTAAAGCGTGCTTGTCTCCTATGTAGCCAGAGGCGGGTTTGATACACTTGAGGCAAGGCTTTCTTTAGGAAAGAAGGATCGAACTCGGCCTTAGTAAAAAGCTACTAGCTAGTGTCCTCCCGTACCGGAAAGCTTGAAGGTTTTCCAAGCAAACCGTGTAAATTACACATGGATTCTGAGCAATTTCCACAAGCCATCGATACAGCATTCTTATTCCACTCTAACTGCTAATTCTTCATCCAGACTACCCATGAAGTTATATGCAAGGTCTCTCACACTCGGTGCAGCAGTGAGGACAGACTCGGTTCAAATAGTACATGCGCTCAGTTCCTTTCATGAAAAAAAAGAAATTTAGGACAATAAAAAACTATCATCACATGTGTTTTCAATTATAAATTTTATATTGATAATCCCTTCACTGTCATCATTACACACAAAGTCAAAAGCATTCGTTTAACAGATTTCCACAATAAATTCTTTCTTTTATATTTCTACCAGAGCACCCAACCTCAAATTACTTTAAGAGTCTAATAAAAATAGGCGTGACGGTAAAGAAAATACCGTACGTCAAACAAATGCTTGTCTGGCAAACCATTAGGGCTTCCATGACACTGGAAAAATGAAAAATCGACCTGACAAATGGCGCTCAAGGACGACCTCACCTTCAGAATTCGTGAAATTCCCCAGGGATAAAATCCCACAGCATTCGTGACTAGTAATAGTCTTTCGCCGAGTGTCCTGGGTACTAATAGTGAAAACTTTGTATGTAATAATTAATCCATACAAGTTGTGAACAAATCCTTACCAAATTTTAGAAAATTGGTTCTGCCAAGCCCTAATTTCATAAATACACAGATCAGAAAACCACTGCAATACTAATCACTGAACAACCTGTACAAAATCAGCATAACACGTTAACCTCATCTCTGAATTTGACAGTTTTGTGTGCCACATCTGCATCTTGTTCGAACTTGCCAACATCGGATAGCGACGTGAATACGAATAGTGGTACACTAGGCAGTTACTCGTGCACCGAGCATGACTCAGGATGCGATGGGAGTGTTAACACGGCAATTAAAGTATCAACAAGGCAATCAGACTGTCCCAAGGCAATTGAAGTATTAACAAGGCAATTAGACGGTTAACAAGGCAATTAGAGACGGTTAACAAGGCAATTAGAGACGGTTAACAAGGCAATTAGAGACGGTTAACAAGGCAATTAGAGACGGTTAACAAGGCAATGAGACTGTTCACAAGGCAATGAGACTGTTCACAAGGCAATTAGACGGTTAACAAGGCAATTAGACGGTTAACAAGGCAGTTACACTGTTAACAAGGCACTTATACTGTTAACAAGGCAGTTACACGGTTAACAAGGCAATTACACTGTTAACAAGGCCATTACACTGTTAACAATGTAATTACACTGTTAACAAGGCAATTACACTGTTAACAAGGCAAATAAAGTGTTAAAATGTTATTGGCTAATATAATGTCAAGAAGGTAACTCGCCCGAGTACAAAGTCATTACGTTCAAAGTCCTTAAAGCCACATTAAAGGCCATTCAAAGCCACATTAAAAGCCATTCAAAGCCCCATTAAAGGCCATTCAAAGCCCCATTAAAGGTCATTCAAAGCCATATTAAAGCCCATTTAAAGCTACATTAAAGCCCATTTAAAGCTACATTAAAGCCCATTTAAAGCTACATTAAATCCCATTTAAAGCTACATTAAAACCCATTTATAGCTACATTAAAGCCCATTTAAAGCCACATTAAAGCCTAGTCTTAAGCTCATTTTATGGCTACAATAAACTCCAGTTTGAAGCTCATTTTAAAACACAGTTTAAAATCACATTAAAATTTAGTTCAGAGCTCACATTAATATTCAGCTTAAAAACAAGTTAAAGCCCTATTAAAAGCCATTTATACCCAGTTTCAAGATCATTAAAATTCTATTCAAAGACTATTAAACTTCAATGAGCATTGAAATCCAGTTTTAAGACGATTAAAGCCCATTTTAAAAACAATTAAACTCCAATTTAAAAGCCATTAAAGCCCAATTTAAATGTCATTAAAGCCCAATTTAAATGTCATTGAAGCCCTATTTACAAGCCATTAAAGACCACTTAAACTTAAAGGCATTAAATTCCAATTTGCAGGCATTTTAAGGCCACTTTAAAAGCCAATACAATCCAATATAAAAGATATTAAAGCCCGATTAAGTCATTACAACCCAATTTATAAATTATTAAAGCCCAATTTAAGAGCCATTAAAACCCAATTTAAAAGCCATTAAAATCCAATTTAATAATTATTAAAGCTCAATTTAAAAGCCATTAAAGCCCAATTTAAAAGTCATTAAAAGCCAAGTTAAAAGCCATTAAAGCCCAATTTAAAAGCCATCAAAGCCTAATTTGAAAGCCATCAAAGCCCAATTTGAAAGCCATCAAAGCCCAATTTGAAAGCCATTAAAGCCCAATTTAAAAGCCATTAAAGCACAATTTAAAAGCCATTAAAACCTAATTTAAAAGCCATTAAAGCCCAATTTAAAAGTAATTAAAGCCCAATTCAGAAGTCATTAAAGCATAATGTAAAAGCCACCAAAGCCCAGTGATAAGGCCATTAAAGCGCGAGGGCAGCCATTCGCCCCAGTCACAAAAGCCGAGCTCACTTGGTGCATCCAGAGCGGGTGCGCTGCAGGGTCGAGTACTTGGTCTCACCGGCCCGCAGCTGCTCCTCGTACACGTTGTCCAGCACGCTGCTCACGTCGTCCACCTTCAACTCCTGGTCATGTGCAGAACACTTACAATGCGGTCCAACTTTTAAACAGTCTTATCCGAGATTAAATTAGATGATCAGTTAGTTTTAAGCTTCTTATCAACATGAAATCTGATCCAGAAACTGTAAACAAAAAGAACCATTCAGTATGGAGTTTAAGAAACGTGGAATCTATGCCATAGTATATGAATACATAGGATTCCCTGCGCATAGAAACGAGTTGAGGAAGGAGAGAGAGAAAAGGTAAAGAATAATCATAGAAGAAGGCATGAAAATAGAGAGAAGCAAAGTGGACAAGGAAGATACAATTCCCAAGGGCTCACCTAAAGCTGGAGGTGACCTAACAGTGTCCTTCTGGGGACGCCAGTCCCCATAGCATACGATAGACAAACGTAACTAGACAAACCCTATCGCCTACCCTATGCCTCCTCAGGGGCCCGCCTCATCGAAAGGGGCAAAAGTTTAGGAGGGCTAAAATTGTCGATAATTTTAGATACTTCGGTGAAAAATTTAGACTGGAGTTGACGCTCGCATCAACGGGCCTCGTTCCAACAAAGTTCGGAACAATTGGGGTATCTCAATCTGCTCAACTCAGTCGATCTCAAAGGGGATTCAAAATGTTTGAGTTAAAACTTTTTTTGGGTAGGCAGGTGCTTACTGTTTTTTGAAACATAGTGCAACGTTGCTACACAGGCACACAGGTCCCGCATTAGCGAACCACCTCTTCCCTCCTTTAGTCCATTGATGTGAGCGTCGACTGTACTTCAAAATGATCAATGGAGTAACACAATAAATTATGAGTAACATCATGTACGTCAACTTATACACGATCTTACGAATGGAATAAAATCATATGCATCAACTTATTCACGATTTTACGAAAGGAATATCACGTATATCAACTTCTTAAACGATACAACGAAAGGAATAAAATCACGAGCATCAACTTATTCCCGGTTTTACGAAAGAAATAATATGACGTGTATCAACGTCTTAAACAACATAACGAAAGAATATCACGGGTGTCAATTTCTTAAACGGTAAAACGAAACGAATAAAACTTACAGTATGTAGCTTCTCAGCAGCCCTAAGAGAGATTCGTGGGAGTACCAGACCAGACCCAGAGTGATAATTTTAGAGTTAGCAATTTAGAGCTTTAGGTGCAAGAAAATAAATCATTCCAGTTGAATACTGTCTTCAATTAACAAAAAAGTTACAGATCTAAGCGTCATTTCATTTCTCAAAAATGTGTTCGTCAGACCCAACGAATGTCTACTCGAGGCGTATAATAACGAGTCCTCTATGAGGTTAAAGGATGTTGCAAAAGGAATAATTATTCTTTTCACTCGCATCAACTTCTTCCACAGTTCTTCCACAGAGTAGACGAGTCTTCAACATCATGTGTTATAATTTTCAAAACGAAGTAATAAAAGGAATCATGAATCACAACACATGCATGGACTCCTTCAACGATACGACAATGGATCAAAGAAGAATAATGTCTTCAAGCCGTAATAAGAATTCGATTTTAGTCACAGCATGGCTGAAGCAATAAGACGACTTGCTTGGACTTCATTTGTGCTCTTTTAACCGCTCCCAATGAAGCGAATACTGCACGCAATTTTGAGTGAATTAACATTGCTCGACATGATAATTAATTGCGACTGGAGACTGCGATATTTTGGTCCTCAGTCACTTAGCATTGCTGAAGCAAACTGACGACTCACCTGGATTTCATCCTTGAGTTCCTTCAACTGCGACTGGAGGGTGCGAGACTTCTCCAGGTACTGCACTCTCTCTTTTTCTATCTCCAGACTCAGTTCATCGACGTTGGTGTCATTCATGAACTGTACATCGGCATGCAGTGTAGTGGCATCAGCAACGGTTTTGTTCATCATGGTTGTATCTGCTGCTAGTCTGTTTAGTAAAGTTGCATCTGCACCTCCAGTTCTGTTCAATAAGGTTGTGTCCGCAGCTAGTCTGTTTAACAAGGCAGTATCTGCAGCAGACTTGCCTAGCAGACCGGCATCAGTACCAGACTTGCCTAGAAGAGTGGCCTCCAAGCTAGATATGAGCTGGGTTTCTTCAAGAGCGCTCAGGTCTATGTCGCTAGGACCGTTTTGCTTCGATCTGTCATGGTTTAGAGAAGAGTAGTCGAGCAGGTGCGAGTCTAAGCTCTTCCTTAGTAAGTTTGAACGGTCGAAATTTTGGGAAGATTTGAGCAAAGCGTCGCTCGCAGAAGACAGAACTTCGTGGGACCCATGACCCGCGGCTAGTAAACTGAAGTCCATCGACGCGCTGTTCGCTGCATTTACTGCATTTAACCTGCAAATGCACCACTAATGAGATATTCATACACAAGAAAATTTAAAATCGTCTTCGTAGTAGCAAGTAAGCTTCCAGGCTTAAATTCGGGAGCTGACCACATCAGCTCCCACATTTTGATCAGTGAATTGAATATTAAATTTTTCAGTAAGCGTTTCGCTGAAGCTAGTCACTTGTGGCATAAATGAAGTGTTGCGTTGCCACAAGTTATCAATTGCTCTTTTGTTTGGATGAGTGAATGGCTAGATACTGAAGATGCCACCAAGTCAGAACTTACCAAACAAGTTTATTAGTTCGTTCATAGCTCCCTATCCATATGAAATGTGATCCATCCAAAGAGTGAGGAGAAGGGACCATTCAGAATGGACTGGAGAACCTACTCACAAGGTGTGTTCTCACACGGAATCCCCAGCGCAGATAAACAGTAAATGACGAATAAACAGAAGGAAAAGAAAAAGAAAGGACAGCAAAGGTGTGAAAATTGGAAAACGCAAAGTAGATAGATACGAAAGATAAAAATCCCAAAGACAATCTATAGCTGAGGTAACCTAATAGTGCCCCCCCAGGGACGCCACTTCTCATAGCATACGATTAACAAACTTAACGAATCCAACCCTATTGCCTAGGTATCCTATGCACCTTAAGAGGGCTTACCAAACAAAGGCTACCTTAAGTTTGAGTCGTAAAAATTATCCTGGCTCCTGGAGATACCGTCAGGAGCAAAATTTTAAATAGATACCTGCGAGAATGAAACTTCGAGTAGGAAAGAACATCACATGGTCGGGATGATGCCAGCTATGACAGCAACAAAAGCAGCTCAAAAGGCATACCATTGGCATCGGACAGTAAAGGATCGAGTGTGAAAATTGGAGAATGAAGCCGACAAAAAGACAGGAGTGCAACACACGTACGAGTTGCCCCTGGCCCACACTCTCCACTCTACCAAACAGAGAAAACAGAAAATTAGGAGCCAGTCAGCCACATTTTGTGCTTGAAAAGCAGCACTGGAACAGTCCTCGCTGAGAGCTCTATAGAGTCTAGCGTGGGTCAGAAGCTAATCATTAAATGGGAGCGCTTATTCTTTCATTAAGCTGACGAAGTCAGACACAACAACTCAGTTCAACTTTGGGAGCACCATTCTTTCAGTAAGCTGACGAGGTCAGACACAGTAGCCCAGTTCAAATTTTTCGTGGGAGCCTCTGAACAATCTATAACATTTTGCCCCCAAGTAGTTTTATCAATTATTTTACAATTCTATTGGCGAGGCTGCGAAAAATGGGAAAAGTTAAAGTGGCTATCATATTTTATCAGAGCCTGATAGAAAAGTGCCATCGGCAGCAGGATGACAGCTCTGTCTGTTGCACTCCTTCCTGAAGAAAACAATTGTGGTGAATTCGAATACAGCAGATACAAGTCTCAACGAAAAAAATTAGTACTTTCGATAAAATAAACAAGTTTGAACTGAAAAATTGTGGGCAGTTTCAATAAAATGAATAAGTTCCCAGTAAAGGAAATATGGGTAGTTTCAGTAAAATAAGCAAGTTTTAATTAATGAAAAGAATCGAGGGAAGTTCCAAGTAGAAGAACTGTGAGAAGTTTCAGTTAAAAATTGATGAGATGTTTCAATAAAATGAATAAGCTTGAATAAAACGAAGAGCGAATAGCTTCAAACTCTGTAGAACACAACCAGTTAATTTACAAACCCATTATTAAAACGCCAACTTTTGTGAGGTGACGTGACCAGGAAACACAGGAGACCATTAGCGTGGTCTATAGAGGCTGGCTCGCGCCTGGTACACTAGGAGACGTGCGCGGGAGCACAGGCAAGCATTAAAACTTTCCCTTCAGGGTTGCGTGACAGCATTGAATTAAAGGAAAATTCTTGAAAAAGTGAACAACGACGAAGGTATTTTTGCAGTGAGTAAAAAAAGTAACTAACAGGCTTACTTTTGGGGGAGCGTAAATTGCATAAAAATAACCACATCAGAGTGAATAGAAACGCGTGCAACAAAAACTTGATTTATTAAAAAATAGAGCTTTCGAGTGTTACAATGCTTACCACAGTATCTGTAAAGACGAATGAAAAGAAGTAAAGCTAGGGGAATATTTATTATATTTTGAAACTAAACGAGTACTAAGGTAAAATAATCAAAGGCCGAGAAGAAGCGATATCATGAGATTGGGTTTAAACTAATGAATTAAAATACTCTCAAGCGATTTCCAACTACATACATCACAGTTACATAAAACTTCAAAACTATCAGCCTCAATAGGATGATCAAACTTCAAGGAATGATCTCTCATGCCACTAAGCAATTGGTTTGTCCCCCTATTTGAGGCACAGACAGACACGTGTGATGTCCCTCTGAGGCACAGACAGACACGTGTGATATCCTTCTGAGCTCAGCAATGCGCGCAGCGAACTGACCTCAGTTTCACCATATGTTCATGATGAGACTGAGCTCTGGAGAGTATTTCCGTCCATCAGATTAAACTTTGAACTTATCCTCAATGATACTGCTTCTTCTGTAACCTTTGAATATTTTATCTTGGAGATCATCGAGTTTCAAAATTCAAAATTATTCGTGTTATGCTTGTTTTTATTCGTCTTTTCAGAGCCTGATGATGAGTACTGTCAACTCGAAAGCTCTATTTTTTTAATATATCAGGTTTTACCAAAGACGTTCGTACCCATGCTAGTGTTATTATTTTTATGGGAAAATAACTTCAATGTAGAAATAATATCAAAGAAAGAATGCTAACTAAGGATAGGTGTTTTGGAGCACCGCACCGGTCACTTGGAAAAATTGAAAATAAGAAACGAGTTCAGAGTGGCACATTAGGTAGGAACAATAATTCAGATCACGTGGTAACCCACTTGAAACTCGCCTTTCGTACAACTTACAGACAGTCGGGAGCATGTAAGGGGCGTAGAGTGGCAAATTTGAAAAAGATACAGTTTAGATCACGCGGTCAAGTAATTAAAACTTGCCTTTCGTACGATTTATAGGCGGGCGGGAGGATATAAGGGGTGGACGAGTAGAAGGACTGTGAGCCGAGATGATTGACCCCAGCGTTCGAGTCGGACCGTTGGATCGAACTCTTGAACGTCTCCACGAACTCGAGCAGCTTTTCCTTGGCCTGTTTCTCTGCAAGTCTTGACCCCAGCAAAGAATTTTTCAGTCGCTCAGACTCATCAGACCGCTTTTCTCCTTCCTTCAGAAGCTTCGACACAAGCAGCTCCGTCTCCTTCACTTTCTGCTCGAGCATGAGCTTTTCCTCCTGAGTCTTGGCCGAGTGGAGCTTCATCTGCTGGAGTTCCTTCTCCGCCTCCATGGCCTTCTGCGTGAGCAGCCGAGACTCCTCGTCTGCGATGTGGCTCTTCTCGAGCAGCAGCTCGCTCGACTCCTCCGACCTGACCAACAGTGAGTAGATTACTTTATCATTTACAAGTCAATTTGTCAAGCACGGAATACGATTTGTCACAAGCGAAGTTTGATCTGTCACAAGCAAAGTTTGATTTGTCACAAGCAAAGTTTGATTCGTCACAAGCAAAGTTTGATTTGTCTCAGAGAAATTTGTTTAAATGACCTGACGTATATCCTTATCAAGGCATTTCTGACAGTTGTCTCTCATATTCCTCATAACCCGCCTTATCTTCGGTGGGTTATTCTTTCGAACGTCCATTTCGGTTGTAATGCGTAGTTTAACCTCGGCTAAAGTTGGTGGTGGTGATGATATATAAAAATACTCGGTTTGGGTTTTTGTGGGACAAACTGTTAATAAACTTGTACACGCGTCTTGCGAAAAATGACGGAACAATTCTTAGTTCCATTAGCTGCTTTCTTATTAATGGTGAATCCCAGACGAAATAATATTCCACATCACTGATACAAACTGCCCTCTCCGACACAGTCTCGCTGATTAGGAATACGGACCCGAAGCACCCCACAAGACTCCCACACAGGCGCCCCACAACTGACTCCCACACAGGCGCCC
>VOMN01033122.1:0-26940 GCA_014899125.1 Orchestia grillus | reverse complement strand
TTATGTTAAATCTGTGTTAATGAAAAACTGAGAATGTAAAACATAGCAAGAATATAGCCTGTTAGCTATTTTTCCTAATTATAATACAAAAAAAAAGTTTGTAATTTAGGATTATTTTGTATCAAACGAATGGGCAACGTCTTTTGAATATGGTGGATAAAAGACAACAGTCCACTGTTAATTCCCTCGTGGTTTGGACATGTAAAATGGTCAGAAGATTTTCCTGTTCACACTGCAGCTGTTAAGGTCTAACTTTACCCAGGGTCTGATTACGGTTAGGAACTTGAGATTGATAATTTTTACATAATCTCGCCAAACACTTAACATAACTTTTCATACATAAAGTGGATACACACGACTTAGTGCTTAAAATTCTCATGAACAAACTAAAATTGATACTTTTGGTTTGGATTAAATGTCTGGAAGTTCGAAATGTTCCGTTGCATTTTGATTCCATAAATGGAAATTCCTCTTAATGGTCAAAGATTTACTTTACTGGTCACTGCACAGAGCGCACTATTCATCGTACAGCCTTCATTTTGGTGTCCTTGGTAGGAGGTTTTTTTCCCAAGTGACGGAAACCTATTTTCAAGAGATTTATGATAAGATAAAATGACGATAAATTACAACTTTTGCTTCCTCCCGGTAAGGGTGGGGTCACGTTAGGGTTTAATTGGGTTACATTAGGTTAGGGAAAGTTTGTTTCGTTTGACACAGTGGAACGTGATAAGAAAGGTGTGAAAATGCGGTCCAAATTTCCGTAGACTTAAATCATTTTTTTATGTATTCATACAGGAACGGGTTGAATCTTTCAATAGTTATTTCTATGCATCGAAACTTTTCAAAAATCGGTTTCCACCCCTTTTAAAAATTATTTCTATCCAAAGGCACTAAAATGAAGACTGTACAATAAGCAGGACGCTCTGTACAGTAGGCGCAGTAAATGAAATATTAACGCTCTAGTACAGTATATTCCAATTATTTCATTGAGAAATTTGCAGCGCATTATTTAAGAGATAAGGTTTAGAAGATGTGCCGTAGAAACCTTTACTTTACGTGTTGAAAGCGTTATTTCTGATACAAATGATCTATTATCAACTAGTTTTTAAAAATTTGGCAGAGTTACTGAAAATTGAACACATAGATGAATGGGTTAAATTGTGATCTTACCTTAAATACGTTTTCAGTTCACATTAATATCTTTGTTACTTAACCAGTACTCTGCTTGCTTAATTCACACGACTCAAATGTGCTTTTAAAACAATTTTCTGCAAGTTTCCGGCTCCTCAGAGGGGACATAGGAGAGGCAATCAGGTTAGGTTGCTTCAAGTTTGTATTACCTTGGGTTCAAGGGAGTGCCCTCTCCAAGGGTATACAGTTAAATCAACTCAACTCTAGCTACGGCTTCGAGACTTCTATCGTTCGTGCCCATTTTCTTTCATTTTCATGCCTTCTTCGTTCATTATGCTTTATCTCTATTCCTCTTTTTTCTAGGTTTGCTTTTTCTGTGCGCAGAGTGTCCTGTGTGGGGACACACCTGTGCATAGATTTCGCGTTTTTCTCAAGCCCATACTCAACGGTCTCTTCTTATTGCTCTCTTTGGGCCACATTCCATGTGGCTAGGGAGCTTCAAGTAAACGAATAATCTAATAAAATAATCCACCAGGTCTCCGGAAGTCCAGCCAACGTGGTTGAGAAGGGAGGCAGTTTCCTTACGGTCGAGAGGATCGACCACGACGGAGAATGGAAGGTTGTCGCGACGGACGCCGATTGGGAGACCAAGTAAGAAACCATAAATTATCATGTGAAGTTTTCAATCCCTTCATAAGCACGGTGGATGGAGTGCAACTGTGCAGGGTTTTTTCTTTCATGATTTTTACTACGATCAATGAATTATACTGTAGAGTCTTCTATTCGCTGTTAAATACGGTGGATGAAGTGCAAAAGTATCGTATCTTTTCTATTGTAATTTTGTGTATGTTATTTGGTCAGCTGAGTTCCTTACATACGCTGCAGATGTTAAAAATAGGATTGTTGAGTCAGCATTGGCGTCAGCAGGGGTAAGCTGACAACCCTTGATTTTAGTACTTCAGAATGAAGTGCAACCCTATTTAAAAAAAGTTAAGTTGTGTCCATCATGTCGATAAGGACGTTTTCGATCTGAAAGAATTGATCAAAGACTATATGAAGCTCTAGTGGAATTAACGCTCGCATCAACGGACTTCCTTCCTACGTACGTCAGATTAATTGGGGTACCTGAGTATGCCCAACTTGTTCTTGAATGTCTTGAAAATGTTTGGGCCTTTATGCCCTGGCCACACTGGGGTGCCGCCTCTTTGTGTGCATGGTGTGCTTTCACATATCCGCGATCTTAGTGGTAGTCGATCTTAGTGTTATTACAAAAATTACAATTAGTTCTCCATTTATGGCCAGGGATGTGCTTCAAGTTGTTTAAAGCATGTGCAACGTTACTCATAGACCCAACATTATCGGATCATTCCTCGCCCTATTTTATTTATATGATATCACCTGCATTTCTAACGAATAAAATACTCGACTATAAGTTGAATTATTTTGGAGGTGATAGCTAAACTCGGCACTTTCCTACCCAGGTTCATGTGGGAGCGAACCTCTAGAATACTTCGCACCTCGGCGTCGACTGTCACCTGGACAGTTCCCCAGGACGCAGTTCCTGGCGTATTTAGGATTACTCACACTGGGCAAGCACAGACGTTGCTCGGCTCCCTGGAACCTTACACAGGCGTTACAGAAACCTTCACGGTGAGAGCAATTCATGAATGTTATAAATAGATAGGAAATCTTTGTCAGGTTGTAGAACGCATTTCTCAACCTTTTTACCGCTGCGTAATCCTTGTGTTTAATAACAAAACAGGTTAGATATATCAATATTACAATAGCCAAAATGTATTGTGCGTGTTAAGTGAAATTACGTATAAAAACTGGAATAAACTTTAAAAAGTGCAGTATCTCATCTCACGGAACCCCTAAGGACTTTTTAACGGAACACAAGGGTTTCGCAGCACCCCAGTTGAAAAACGCTCTTCTACTGGCACATGTATTTCGGTAACTAGAAGTAAAATGTCTGCTAGGTCACCAGTGCACCATTGCTACACGCATAAATCAATTAACTCGATAATACTATATTTTCCCCGAATCAAAATCCCATATTTATGTCACTTCTAAGGCGAAAGATCTTAATTTCGAATGGGCGACTCGAAAGGGTTGAATTAAATTTTCTCGTAAAATTCCTAGCTTCCGGTGACGATTGTTGCACTTATGAACATAGTTGCAAAACTTGAATGGCTTCCGTGGCGTTCTAGTAGCGTGATGGCCTCGTAACCGAGAGGACCTGGGATCGAATCTCGGCTCAGTCGAGGCATTTTCACGCAACCAGCGAGTATTTCCCTTGGAAAAGGAAGGTTAAACCTCGCATTCCTCACCACGCCAGTAGGTGTAAGGCATTGACAACCCAACGCTCAAACGTGTTGGAATTAATAAAGTTTTTTACATTTTCCCTACTTTGTCGAAGGTCATTTTTATCCGACATCGATGCAAGTAGATGTGTGCAATGGTTTATACGTCACTGATGGTACATCATATTTTCTTTTTCAACAGATACCAGAGCTACGAGACAACGTGGTAGAAATGGATTCCACGGTAGAAATGTACTCCACTGATCCACACCCCTCTAGCAACATCATAAAAGAACTCTAATCCAGGAGTGTTATGCGGTTATGGGCTATTTTAGATACATAGAAGTAATTGAAAGGTGAAATCAATCGTGAAATTTGTTATCAAAAGTTGAAAGTCGGTTTCGTGTTATCACAATGAATAAAAATAACGTTTCTTTACTTGTGTACTACTGCATATTAGGTTGTTTCCTAGTCAATGACTGTGTTAATAAGCTGTTTCCTAGTCAATGACTGTGTTAATAAGCTGTTTAATGTTGTACGTAAGAATATACTTCGATATACGTTGTATGTAACTAACGAGTCCATTGTATAGTAGGTAGCGTAAAATAAATTGAACGTCAGCTTGTTCTTGTTCCAGGCTACAGAGGTCTTTGTTTGACAACCTGATCTAGCTTTATATAATTTTATGGACGCAATTAATGTTCCATCTTAGACAGAAATGCATTGATGCTAATGTAGGTCCGACTCGCAAAGCATCGTTTTTTGCCTCATGTTAACTAACTGCACGGTTCACATCCGCCGCCTCACGTTTGACGGGAAGAATAAAACTGATGTTCGTGAGTAGGGTAGCAGTATATTCGAGGCCGTGTACAATATTCGAAAAAAAGTAAATGAAGAAATGCGCTGGGGGGTATCGGTGGACATTGAACTTCGTCTATACATCGACGCTGCCGCCATGCAAAACAAATATTGTTCTATGCAGAGTAGCCGTCTCAGTATTCGTAGTAAGTTAGCAGTCCCTCGTTCGAAACGTCGAATTGCAAAAGTCGCTGAATATTTGAAAGCCACTCACAGTATCATTACACATATATTTTGCAACAAAGTAATCTCACCCCTCTGCCTGAAAATTAATAGTGTTAAATACTTATTCTAATGTTCATGAAATTTTGGACAACCTGTAAACTCAAAAAATTGCATTTTATTGTACATATGTAATTAAATACTATATAAGCAGATTATTAAATGAGGTATTAATTACCATCTTCGTATTAGTCGTTCCCACTCGAGCGCCTTTAGCTTAACTAGAATATCAAGTACCGCATTGTGCATAACGAGCATGTAAAACAATACCCCTTCTCAACATTACACACATGATCAGTAACAACGAACTACTGCTTAATCCTGGCAATTGGCCGTTCTTTTGACCAACAAACAAGTGCTGTCTCGTCGGTCAAAGGGCCTTTGGAAATCCGAACGGGCTAGGCTCGCAGTTTTATTTTCATTAGCTTCCGAGTTTGATCTCAAAAGCCACCGAAAGCTGCTTACAAAGAATAATATCAATATTTCTCCTTGAAGGACAAGAGTATTTCTAACATAAAAATATATTAGTATCGAGTATCTCAATGTTTTGCTGTGCTATTCCCTATTCATCAACAAAATATCAAGGCACATGCCTAACCCAACAACAATGTACTAGACCCTAGACCAGATTTCTACAGCACGAGTCGTAAATTCTGTTACGGGTGGCTGGGGATATGTCTTATCTCAAAATACGCCAACGAGGCACGGGTGAAAAGAGAAATTACGGCGTCCAAGAATTCAATCGTGCTGTGGCATGAACCCCACAATAGGTGTACAAGAATGAAATATAGGCTCCATAAGAACTAGTACAATCCATCATATCGGACCTCTTACCGTACATCTCTAGTCTGATTGATAAGCTTTAAATATAAAAATAAGTGTATAGTTACTAAGATCATTATAATAAATTTAGTTTTGCTTTTTCGGGTTTTATCAGAGCAAAGTGAAATACATA
Source organism: Orchestia grillus (assembly GCA_014899125.1). Classification (NCBI taxonomy): domain Eukaryota; kingdom Metazoa; phylum Arthropoda; class Malacostraca; order Amphipoda; family Talitridae; genus Orchestia; species Orchestia grillus. The sequence goes on along the minus strand of VOMN01033122.1, from coordinate 21,471 downwards.
CTTCATGCTTATTTAACCTCACGAAATTGCTAGACCGATGAGCCTACCCCCAGTGATATACAGCAGAACATCAAAATCTGAATTATCAACAGCAAATAATGAATATTGACTGCAAAATATGGATATTAATATTTTCTGAAGGAAATATAGTACATACAATTAAAATCTGGAGTCCTGACAACAACTCGACAAGCTACTCCACAAATAAATCCAAGAAGAACAGCCACGACTTATGTTATAATCTAAATGAGTTAAAAACAACAATTTGAGAAGCAATATCACAGGGATGTTACAAGCCCATCACGAACCCAGTGAGATTTACGGGCACAAAAACACGGTAGCTGGCGAGCAGTAACAAAAATCACAACATTCACTCGCTCTCCCAGGTACTTTCCCCCCCCCTTCCCCCCTTTCGTATAACCTGGACGCATATGACGCATTGTAAGTCAGTTCGTAAAGCCCATTCGCGAGTGCACTGGAGACCAACAAACAGAGCAAGGGAAAATGCTCCACGTGTCGGTTCATAAGAGACAAACTGAGGCTCGTGGGGGTACACGAATACCAGGAATGCGGAGTGAGAACGAGATTCGATTTGATAACAAATGACTTACGGCTAGATTTATATGACAGGCATCCCATCAGGTAGATCAGATCTTCCGTCCCTCGGTGTGGAGTTCAGCGAGATTTGTTACAAAGAAAATACATCCTTGAGTACTCGACCGCGTTATACTGAAAACTTTGAGGTTCAGTTGATCTCTCTGATTATTCCAGTGCCTTTAGAGTTTGCACATGTGGATTCTAAATTTATTTTGCCTTCGCTTCCTTTCAATATGTATGTACAGGAGGTGTGGCAAGAGCAGCATTGGGTAACACGGATTCACTAGTAACTAATTCAGTGACTAACAAATTAGTTCATCATTTGGTAGGTCAGTTTGTTGCACAATAATAAGTTCATCATATGGAAATGCGAGAACTCAATTGAAAAGCTAATTTTAGTTTCCACTTTCGGTCTCGCATACCTATTTTTTAGTAAAGCATTCCCTATAACGTCAGATACGTGGACACCTCAACAGCAAATTAAATGTCAGATCAATTCCAGAAGTGCGAGGTCCTCGACAAAACTGAACACAAGTACAGGTATCAAGAGCGCGTTGCAAGAAACATAAATTACAAATAAACAACGAAACGATACATGGTATGTCATTACCGAGAGTCCCATTACCAACAAACCCGAAAAATTACTGTATTATTTTCAGATCTCGAACTTTGTAAAAACGCTTCCTCTGGCAGGACCGCACAACGCCGGCCTTCGAGATTATCTGCCGACATAACGAAATGATAATTGAGAACTTCACTGACGACGCGCTGAATATCCCAGACATGATCAATATCCGTACCAACATAGTGTAGATTGCGGAGCACAAATTCAAGATTCTTCTCTGCACAAATAACGATTTGATAATGAAGATTTTGCTAAAGTTCCACTTCATAAACGACGAATACGTTAGCTCCTCACGGAGACTGAGCAATCAACGCCTATGTAAGGTACCAATCGGACTCGCATTGGAACACCAGAGGGTTCACAGCGTGCTGTTATGGATAAATGGTCACGGATATTTTCTTCTGAGATACGCTGTGTTTGAAAACATGCGCGAGAAAAACTACAAGAAAGTTCGCCATAGACAAAATAAAACAAGGAACACGAACCTCCGAAAGGAATAAGAGGACGGACACAAGCACGCGTGCTTAGTGTGGGAAAAGGTTTCTTCTTCAATACTCATTTCTATATTTACAGACAGACTCGCTGTGTCGATAACGATACGAGTGACGTTTTTTCTTCTTCTGCAGTACACACATTTATATTTCCGGAAAAAATAAGCCTCGTGTCTATAAAAAAATTCATGATTAATTTTCGTCACGCATTGGGACAAAAAACGAACTACAAATATGATCAGCTGCGTTGTGCGTCCAAGCCTGACAAAACTCATTTTTTTAAATCGACTCACAAAACCAGGACAACGAATAGGTAATCAGGCGTTAAGTCTTACAAATCTAGCGAACTCGTTTCAATAACACAGGATATTCATAAGTGAAAAGGTAAGCGTTAGATTAAAAACATTCAAGAGCATGTCAAGAATCAAAACGAGAGTATCAACCTATTGAAAAGTCAATGGGATGTTAAATCCCACCAAAAAAAAAGGCAAACGGACACTTTGCTTTAATTTGCAACTAACAAGCGCGCAATAAACATTATTAAGGGTCATTACCGAGAAATGAGTACATTCAAGATCCGTGCTATTTGAAACAGTAATTATGAAACGGTGATAATCTCGGACATAATATCTGTGTGCACACATTGTCGAAATCACAAATCTGAAACAAACACGGCAATGGTCAACGAGCGCAAATACCGAATTCCAGTTTCCAAAAATTCAGTATGTAACGATAAAATGAGTCGCTAAAAACTGAATATCGATGGAATAAAAGCTGACGATAACACGCGGTCAAGAGCTGCCCTGACACCAAGGCTGACCAATAGAAATTTTGGTAACCCCTTATGGTGCACGTTATATAATTAAAACTCTTTTCATTCCTCAAAAAATAGGAAAAAACGTGGAGAAACTGTTATTCTTGACAATCGTTAATCCAATTTTCAGTAAAAATGACTATTGAACTATCATTTCGAGTTTTGACCGCGAGACAGCGATCCTCATAGAATGTTGCCTGGAAGCAACACTGCGTCGTACGCGGTTAAATTTTATGACGGATGAACGCGTCGCTCTATAATCTAGGTTGATTATACAAGAGGCTACTACACTAGCTTACTAATCTAATATATTAATTACAATGGCTAAGACAATACAATAAGGCATACTAACTCGGAAAATTAAAACAGGCATTCCACAATAACAGTGAAGAATCAATTAACGACTCCCATAGTAAATCTCATCGAGCCATGGTCATATTTTTTTAATCTCACAAGAACTCTACTAATGTAGAATCTCAAACAACACGACTGCTTGGTCAAGTAAAAAAGAAAACACGTTGTCAAAAACTAAGAGTATTTCAATATCAAATGAGATTCCTTCAATAGAACCAACATTACCACTTAATACCGTTTAATAATCTCGAAAACGTATCAATTTCTAGGCAAACGATGTCCTTAAAAATTCAATCACAGTAAGAAAATTAAGAATTCCACGCGAGTTCGACTTGGATTTGGTCTAAAGTATCAATTGAAACCCATGTATTAAGGAGCGTCATTCAACTCAAAATCTAGTCAAATCAAAAAACAAAGGCACACAGTTAGTCTTAAAGAAATACACTGCCGGCAAACAATTCTCAGCTGAGAATTCATGGCAGATCAGGAATAAAAAGATACTTTACAAAATGAAAAATTGTGCAGGATTTTCTGTTATTCTAATTAAATTTTTTTTATTAAAACGAACAAAACTATTATCTACTTGTGATAAAAACTATAATTGTCACATAAAAAACGAATAGTAATTTTCTTCTTAACGAGAGCATCATAAAAAAGCGTAGGACGCAGGAGCTGCTGGGACACGTCTACATGCCCGGAGCGCCAGGCTGGTACTGAGGTGTATACGGCGGTGGTTGCTGACCTGTTGATTAAAACCACGTGCAGTTAGCGTAATGCAACATTTAACATGTAAAAGATAATTTAGCATGATTATACGCCTGGGACCCACACAGTACCATCACTGATTGGTGTGAAAATTTAGAAGATTCAAGGTCTTGGGCTGTAGTATACTAGAGTAAATTTTCACACATAGAGCAAACCTTCAAAAATCCGGACCTTATGGAGGGAGATTCCATTCTGATTACTGGAAATCCAGACTTTAGCGAAGTTTTTGTAAACACGCGGGTATTGCTAGAAGAGCTCTAGGAAAAAAAACTTACTCAATTCAAATACATATGAAAGCAACGGTCACCACTCATTTGACATTTTCGAAGAGCTTCATCGGTCACACTTCAGAATCAAAATTTTGTCATTCAATCCGGATAGTTAATAGGTTTTTACACACGAGTTGTGTCCCAGAAGTTGTCCGAATTTTTGCCAAATCCTCTTATTGAAGGTTAAACGTACTTGTGAGGTAAAATCAAATACCCAAGCGCAACAGGTACTCGCTCCCACACTACAATAGCGAATACGCAAACAGCTAGAATCAAGTAAAACCCAAAGCTAGAAATTTCTACTGTGCCATTCATAGGTCAACTTGCCCTGATGCTTTATTCGAGGAAACTAGAACTTTGATGATCGCCTTTGCGTACAGTATATACTTTCATAAAAACCTACAAATTTTGTACTGAGCTATATCCGTACTCGAGATGACTGGGAATCGTTTCCTCAACAAGTCTTTACTAAACCTTCTCTCATAAAAATACCCTCTAAAACCAGGGAAACTAGTATGCTATTACCGTATGACCGTGCACAAAGTTTGTGGTTTAAGAAAGGAAAAATATTACATTTTTACCGGAGCTTTAAATTCTAATGAAACACAACACCAGACTATAGATAAGCAAGAAATTTTAAATCACCCTTGTCCCGAAAAGTACACAAGATAGTCAAACTTCTCAATACAGAGCCCACCATGATCAGATATCATATTTCAGAAGCTGTGAATAAAGAATATTACGCATCATACTTACCATACACCAGATTAAAATATGTGCGGAAAAGCTAATAGCTTTACTCTGAAGCCACAATAGCGCTGGAAACCAAAAGCAACATCGAAAGTTATTTAACTATTTTCAAGGAATAACCGTCGTACCAGGGAACAAGCACCGAATTTAACGCATGCAATATTGCGTTAGGAATGAAGAAGAAAGCACGATAGAAAATCATGACCAACGCACGATACCATAGAGGGCGTAACAGACGAGCACTCGAACTCAAACAGATCAACTTAAGTTTGAAGCCGTGAGAGCATAGTGAGTAATGTATTTGTAGCTAGCGATAATAAGCGAGATGCAACAGGTTGAGCCTAATAGAGAGTTCTCGATTTAAGGAGTAGCAAAAATGAAGCAAAAACAGACTGGATATCTGCTTGAATTTTGGAATGTGAAAATATCGCACAAGTACGACCAATTTCCTTGTCAGGTACATCATGTTATGGTGGCTTTATTCTGCGCAAAGCTAGACAGATGGGTAACTTCAACCACCTGGATGGAGACACGAGTACTGATGTGTTATTTTCTTCAAATTATACTAGCGTATTATACAATTACATCTTTGCATTTTTCCTACTTGATCTTATCCAAGTTACCCACATTGTTATTCTGGAATGGAAAACGTGGATTGTCAATAGTTCAAAACTATGTTTTACGTACGACGTAATGCTGGTGTGATCAAATTCAGTTTTACACAGACCTCAGACTAGACCCTGAATAAATTCTATACTTTTGACTTGTTTAATCCAGTGTAGTAGTGTACATTGAAGTAATATGATCACTTAAAATACATAACGTTTAAAAATAGATCTCGGTCATTAACCAAAACTGAACGATAATTACATATGGGAGTAACAATTCAACGTCCATATGGTTCGGTAATAGTGATTAATTAATTATCGTTGTTCGACACAGTTTAACTAGCTTAATAGGAACATAAATCGAGCATAAACAAAGCCATACACTTCAATGTGTACATTACCTGTTGAGGGGCTTTCACACACCTGGGCAAACAAGGAGAAATTTGAGAAACGGTGTAGAAAAACAGTGCAAATTAACGTTTGTCATTTTTATAACAGACCATAATATTTACTGATGCAAATAAAATATGCCTAATTAATGAAATTCGTCACGATAAATGCGTTAGCTATTGCCATATGAGGCCTCTAGAATCATACGGTGTCAAGATAAATGCATTAGCTATTGCCATTGAAGTTAATTATAATTATAGCTCAAATGATGAAAACATGAGTATGAATCCTTTAAATTTGTTTCAGAATTGATTTCTACTTTTTCGTTGTTACAAATTCTGATTTTTGTACTTAATTTAGCGTTTAAAAAATATTTGTTAAACACTCTTGAAAAATATTCATAGAAAACTTCATAAGCCACCAAGGTTTCTGGTTTACACAGTGAGATACTCGATGAATATTAGAAGTGCTGAGCCTACTACAATTTCATCGATTGTAAACTAGATTCAATCCAGCCTGGATAGACGTTCTCAACCTAAGACCAACAGTTCCAAACTTGTCAGTACGCATCTAAGGAAAGGGAAAATGACCAATAGGTACTAGTATTTTCAAGGCAACAGCGAAACAAAACAATTTAAAATACTTCAAGTGTGACATTCCCGACAACACGAGGGCTATCGTGTGCTTCAACTGAAGTCTGTAGAGAACCTCAACGCGAAATTTATAAAAAAAGTACAATAATAAATGAGGATTGAGGAACATGCAGTGTACATTTATTATTCTGGGTGGCTCAACAAAAAATTACACACCGTTATTTTTAATAACATGATGAGAACGCAAGTCAAAAAAACACCTGCGTAAAATTGGACAATTTTAATATTTGACTCGAACGGACCGAAATATTTAATTTGATTCTAAGTTAGATTAAAATTCCCTGGCCACTTGAAATGTGTTCCAAAAAGAGTGATGAGAAGGACCACATTAGTATGGACTGTGGAGAAAGGGAAATCTATGCACAAGGTGTGTTCTTACACAGGATCCTCTGCGCATAAAAACAACAAATTAAGAACGAAGTGGAAAAAGACAAAGAAGAGATAGCGCAGACGGTTGAAAATTTAACGATGCAAAGTGGGCACGAAAGGTACAAGTCAAAAAGGCCTATCTATAGCTGAAGTGACCCAGCAGTGGCCCCCTGGAGAAACCAGTCTCTTTGGCATATGATAGATAAAGCTAACTAGTCTAACCCTAATGCCTATTCTATGCCCCACTGGCCAAAAAAACAGCACTAATGATCAATCAGATAAAAAAAGACTGCTCATCACGAAAAACATGCACACGCATCAATGTCTGAATAACTTGAAGTTAGACGCTCATTGAGCGTAGAAATCGTTAGGCTCACAGGTAATCCACCCTAAGAAAGGAGGATTGCGGGAATGAGGAAGTGGGCTCACGGGTAGAAATGCGGAAAATTCGAACTTACTCGACTTGACGACGTACGGCTTCAGCCCCTCTGGGATGTCCGAGTCGTCTTCCGTAGGGACTGAAGGGGGTTAGGACAGGCAAAGAAGGGGTTAGTGCAGGCAAACATCGATCGCTACTAGATTGCAGCTTGCGCAGGCAGCGAGAGAACGAAGGCATTGCTTGAAACCACAAGGCAACTAATGCAGGCAAGAAATAAAAATATCGTTTAGATCTTAACTAACAGTGTGATCGAAATAGGGCTGGTCTGGATGGAAGTTTAGTTTAAGGCAGATGCGGGTTTTTCACTCAGGTGAAATGAGGCGGACATTTTTAACAAGATTGAACAGATTTAGTTTTAGTCAATGTCAAAGAAATATCCCATGGCTCTGCCAGAAATACATTTAAAAATCGGTGCTTTACTTCCTGACAAAATATCCCCCGAGCTAAACAAAATATTCCCTGGGTAATTACGCTGCCTACTGCTCACTTGCATGGGAATAGCATCTTGTGCACGGCGTGGCATAAATAACTCCCAAATTCCAAAGGGGAATTTAAGGAAGAAAAATAAACGAGGCATTACTAAGAACTTTTTGTTCCCGAATTGTACACGTGAAAAAGCCGTTTTACTTTAGGCTTCAGAAAATATATCGTCGGTTACACATGTGCATCAGCCGTTCAGACCTCCATTTGGACGATATCATTTTCAAAACCTACAGTAAAACAAACTTTTTAACATTCTAATTTTAGTACCTACAGCAAAACAACATTTTTAGACTTAAATTTGAGAAATACAATAAGTATTGGGCCGTACCTCGTCCTGTTTTTTCAATTCCCCTTAGAAATGAGGGAGCTAATGAACTGAAAACGGTTCAAGTCCTCGACGCAATGGCCTGTTAAAAATGTTTTTTAAGCCCCCACCTGCAACTAAATCGGTAAAAACACAATTTTATTGTTCAAAAAATTGATCTAAAAAGGAACATGTACGTTGTTCATCTCTAAAAGTAATGATTTCCAGTCAGCACAATATTTTGACCACACTTCTCATGCAGAAGTTGAATGTTGGCCAAGTAAGAAGCAATTGACTATATACTCGCTAGAGCCTAATAAAAATGCTAAGTACATACAGTAAATACATCAATTGAAGGTACAGGAGGCAGTGGCGAAACATAATTTCTAACACAAGGTTAGGAATTGACGCAATAGGCAGAAAAATAGGCGTTAAGGAACATAAATGGACGTCACGAAACACGCCGAGACGTACGACAGCAGATGGGGTTAAGGGGGAAGTGCAGGGCTGGGTTTACCCCCATAGCGACTACATTATTTCGGCATTAAGACTGCATTGAGCTTTTTAAGAAAAAACTAGCAGAATCCTTATGCAACGGGACAATTATGTCCTTTTGGTCGCTAAAGTGAGGTAAGGTTTGAAGGAACTCGAGAGGCCATGACACGCAATGGGGATGCTACCGCTAGAGGTCAACGAACAACACAGGGTGAAATCACTCGATCACGGTAGGGATACTAGGGCGCTCGACAACTCTTTTTCGGTAGGCTTTTCCACGAAATCGGGCTATATTCAGGGGATTTTGGTAATTTCTCCTCAGCTATACGCGTACACTTGGAAATGGTCGGTTCGTACCGAGAGTCATGGAAATGTGGAAGAAAGGGTAAACTCATTTCAGGAACCTTTTCGTTCAAAAATGGAAAATTTAGCGAGTTCGCTAGCCCAAATGTTAATTAACTTAAAATGAATTAGCTCGTCCTCGCTGGAAAAAAAGACTAAAATCAAGATAAAGGCGCAGATATCACCGAACTAACTAATCCAGAAGGCACAAGGGTCGTAAGCATCGCGAAAAGGATGGAAAATCGTACACCGTGACACCCAAAACACATCAGGTGGTCACTTGTGATACTTGTAGCTTTAATAACTCTGCCCAAGAAGTGAAGAGAAAAGTTACACCTCTCATACTACAAAAGTTGCCGTGTTGACGCCCTTGAGCAGCGGCACGGCGCCTTCAGTGGAACACTGAGCGTAACAACTTGTTGACGAGGTTTACGAGATTATTTTTCCAGCATTTATTTCTTTCTTTGGTCGAATACAGGCAAGAGCTGAGCGCCTGTGCGCTCAGGATGGGGCGCCAAGAAATCAAGACTATTTCTAAGCAAACTGACGTCGCTAACTAATAAAAGAAGGAGACGGGCGAAGAGGAAATCAGTAAAACCATGAGATCACAGCTTCAATAATATGGACATAAAATACAACGAAAGACAAATAATCAGAAAAAGCCAACAAGGAAAAATGAAGAGCGTCCCGTACAAATTTAAATAAATTTAAATTTACAAATTTAAATCCTCCGCCAACGATGCCCATTTTAACGCGGTAAAATGATGCACCGGTGGCTCACGTCGGAGGAAACTTGTTAAATCAACAGAATTAATAGGGGGGGAACAATGCCACTTAGTCGAGGGCTTACCAGGGTAGAAGCCCACAGGTGGGGGGGGTTGTCCCCCTGGTGGGGGTTGCGCAGGATAACCTGGAGTACGAGAGAGTGAAGGAGGCGTGAGATAAGGTCAGCCAAGACAACGGAAAAGAAGACCAAGCAAGCCGAAGAAAACTAAAATGCAAAGCAATATTGCCGGAAAACATTCAGAAGAAAGAGCTCCACAGAACGAAACGGAGGAAAATTAAAAAAATAAACCAAGAGTGGAATTGAGCAATGGAAGGTGATTATTATCACTATTATCCTGTTAAGGGTTTAACGACCGTTGCCCCGTTTTCTGGTTTCAGCTATACGAGTTTCAGCTTAAAATTAATTTCCGATGAGAAATTCAATCACGGTTGATCTGGCAAGCGCTGGATGCGGTTAAAGTTACGAGGGGAGCTTTGGAATCCTACCTATCCCACGAGGGTCACCAAGTTCCCAATACGCGCTCAAAAACAACTGGACAAGTTAAGTGCATAACCGTACGGGGCGTGCTCCAACAATGGCGGCTGAGAAAAGAACACAAGTCAGATACAGTGTGAGGCATAGAATAAGGAAAATTCCCCAGTAAGAAGATGTGGTGAAACGGGTAAAAAGAGTTAGGTGGAATTTGGATTCAAGAGGCAAAGGTACCACGTTTCGGAGCGTTGCCTGACTCGGCAGCTCGCTATACCTAACATACTGAAATATGGTATAACAGAAAATAAGTTCTCACTTAAAAGTGATATTGAAGACCACGGACAACTCTTCATTTACGGTTCTTCAGTTAATTTTCCTAATTTCTTTTGTTAGAGCTTTAAATTAAAACATTTTTTTTAAATACTTTATATTTTTTTACTTATTATGACATCTACATAATACCAACTTATACTTGTATTGGCCGAAGATAATACCAACTCTGACCATCTTGCTTGTTGTAACCGTTAACGCGTTTCAGTCATAGCATACGGCAGAAATGCAGAACTCATCTCGCCATAATTAAATAAGGGTTTTCCCGTCGTTTCATGGTTCTCTGTGACTCAAGCTAATGAATTACTTTCTTTCGCTCTGGATATTTGTCAAGAAATAAAAAAAGAATCATCAGAAGTTCAAACGGGACTTTACAATACTGACCCAAAATCTAACGGGAGGTCTAGCAACAAGTAAAAATAAACAGCGTCTGTATCTTTGAAAAAAACAGCGAAAAGAAAACTGAACGACATTGCCACAGTAATGGGTGGAAGTTTTTTAAACTTTAAGGATATGTTTAACAAAGTCAGACACACTCGCCGAAGGTGTACTGACGAAGCCAGACACACTCGCCGCAGGTGCACTGACGAAGTCAGACACACTCGCCAAAGAGGCGTTCAGAATTCACTGAAGTAGACGCTCGCATCAAAGGACCCCGACCCAGCGAACTTCAGAACTGGGATATCTGAGCACTCCCAACGTGGTCGATCTCGGATACCATTCCAAATATCTGAGTTAGAGCTCTCTTATAAGCACGCAGGCGCTTCCAATATTTTAAAACTGAGTGGAATGTTGCCCATAGGTAGGGTCATCGTTAGCGAGCCCCTTGCTTTAGTACGTTGATGCGAGTCTTTGCACTGACGTCTTCCGATAGTTTTCCAAATCTTCAAAATACTCTCAAGGATCATCATTTCATTGTGCTCTGGATATGATACCGAAAATTCGACTGAAATTATAATGAAATTAAAAGACGGCTAGAGAGGCGATTAAAGAAACATGAAGAAGCACAATGGTTCTGTAAAAAATGATAACTTGCAACCACAGAACTAAGTCTAATTAGACGCTGATAATTTAGCAAGATTTAAATCTAAAATTAGATTTCATTCCGTTTACATGAAAAACTATCGCAAGCAGAATACTTGAGTGCTATTTAATTTCAGCCGCGTTCCGCAAAATTTAGCAGTGTGCAAATAGGAAGAAATATTTGAGTGCTACTCCGAGTTTAATTAGCTGCCTTCTTGCTAATGCGATCATCTATCATCTATCTATTCTGGGAGCCTCCGAAAAACAACGTAAACAACGGTAACGTACGAACCTGCTCACGCCACTGCAAGGAACAAGAACGAATCTCACTGCATCGGACACGTTTACCATCAAAATTTATATTCCGAAATAAACTGCAGCTTCCCTCACCCATTGTGACAACCGCCCACGTAAGCACATTGCAAATCCGGTTCGAAGGAAACAAATCTACGTCCAAAGGGCTCTGATTCGGTCCTACATGGTCGAATGCACGCAGGATGTAAGCAATACGAACACAAAATGACGCAAATAAAACGCGAGTGGGATAAGAAACTTGACGGTAGTGATTACAAATGATGAACTAATGCAGTAAATAAGTGAATAGGCAAATTCAATGCGTAGAATAAAATATTTTGGGGAGCTTACTGTAAGAAAACTTGGGATTTAATCCTTTAACGAATTATCATTGTGAGAAGGCAGCAGGGACGCACTCACACGGTCTGTGCAATCTACAGAGACCGTAGTAGCGGTAGTATTGACTGCAGAGTTTCTGTGACTCGGATTATCTAGCACCGAAAGAGAAGGGAGCATTCAGTACGGACTCCAAGTAACGAGGAATCTATGGACAAGGTTCCAGCAAACAATCGCTCTGCATTCGCCCCGGGCATAGAAGTATCAACTAGCGCGACCATCATATAGCATGGAAAATATTGTGTCGAAATAGGCAAATAGAGCGTGTTATAAGAGGTAAAAAATAAAACAGAGCAGTTGTTTGCTGGAACGGATCTGGAATGGTGACCCTAAATCTATGGTTAGATGAAGGAGAAACTCGTAGTCCTAAATCCATAGGAAAAGAATGGAAGGCAAACCACGGGGTCGCCAAACCCGAGGTTACCATTCCTGGGTCAAGCCAGTTAACAGGTAAATAACAGTAAGATCATTTCTCAATATAAGTTCAAACCCTTTGCAACCATTAAGATAATGGGCTCAGATAGATCTAAACCGTGTGATAATCTTTGTCTAGCCTTCCTTTCATTTTGTTCACAGCATATGAACCCGTAGATACTTCTGACTGTTCACCTTCATATCTGTACTTACTTTAGTAGTTACTTAAGTACTTATAAAGTAGGTACGCCTGTTGCATAACGTCCCCTATTACGGCCAGATTGCATTAAAAAATTTAGTACTCTTCGTTCCAAAATAAGTTCAAACTACCTTGAAGACTCCACAAGAGCAGTTGATCTAGACACACAATTTAGTTTTGCAATTTAATAGCGAAGCAAACAACTTGATTTTACCCATTCAACTACGTTGAAGATGCAAAATAGCGAGCTCATGGAATCATTTCGCAGCGTTAAAAGATTAGCAAAAGCAAACTAAATATAAAGATGAGCGTGTGAGTAGAAAATAATCTACAGTACACCACATCCGAGCCAAGGTTTTAGCAGGTGAAGCGAATCCGTCCTTAGTCCAGGTCTAAAACAGGGAGCTAAGCAACAGCCCAGTGAAGCAGGGACCTGGACAGCTTCATTAAGCGCTTACAATTCCAGCTGTATTGACTCCCCACTTCCCGACCTCTCCAAAGAATTACTTAGCCCTTTGAGCCGTAAACATAAAAGTGTTCAGATTTGATCAAACTTTGTCAAGAGCGTCGCTTGTGTCTGAGACAATTATGAAGAGTTGATGTACGGCAAGGCTGATATTCCAAGCGAGTCACGAGTCTTTTAGCGCAAAAATTTTGATAGTAATATAGCATAAGGAAAATTTTGGGCCTCGCAGTTCTTAAAAAAGGTTAAAATTTGACAAGTTATTGTGTTAATGAACGGATCTGACTTGACTTAGACTTGAGAAATCAAGTCTAATCAAGTTCGGTGCTATAGACTTGAGAGTGCGTCGCTCACCAGGCTGAGGAGGACTGGAGTACTGCTGGTTGGGGATGAAGTTCGGGTCGTTCATGGGGAAGCCAGCGCCGTCAGGAGGAGCCCCCCCAGGAGGACCCTGGTTCCTCTGGCCGCGGCCGATGAAGGGAACCCCTTGGAACTTCCCACCGAGGCCCCTGTGGGAGGTCGGGCAAAATTATAAATGCCACAACAAGGATGGTCATCTGGCGCATGCTCTCAACCACCGATAGACATTTGTGTTCATTACTCGAAAAAACATTTCATATTCGACGTATTCGTGGGCTCCACTAATTAATAATTTGAAAAATGCTCAATACACTACAATACGGTAGAATTCTCTCGAATATGCTAGTTTAGATTAGAATGAAAATTGATAGGGTAACCAAATTTGTGAAAACAAAATCCTCCATTTTTAAATTCACAACGAAGATATTCGTTGACATTTTACTTCTCCTGTATGGAGAATCACGGCGATAGTATTTGAGAACCAAAATGTAGAAAGACATGTCTACACCTAGCATACAGACGATCACAGCGGCTCGTGCTGCCCGATATGTTACACGCCGATACTTCGGCATCAGTAGACTGGATACGATGTCTGACATCGTCAAAAAGTACCTCAGCATCTCACTCTGATTTTGGTCCATGCTAAGTGCTCCAAATGAGGCTTTGCAGGCGTGGGTCATTGCATTGGAGACCGTTCGAAGACGGCAGCACCTCACAAGTGCTCTAGCCGACAGTACAAAGACAGCGGCCCCTCACAAGTGCTTCAGCCGATAGTACAAAGACAGCGGCCCCTCACAAGTGCTCTAGCCGACAGTACAAAGACAGCGGCCCCTCACAAGTGCTCCAGCCGACAGTACAAAGACAGCGGCCCCTCACAAGTGCTTCAGCCGACAGTACAAAGACAGCGGCCCCTCACAAGGGCTCCAGCCGACAGTACAACGACAGTGGCACCTCACAAGGGCTCCAGCCGACAGTACAAAGACAGTGGCACCTCAAGAATTTTCCAGCCCACAAAGACACTCACTTGCCCTTGCCCTTGAAGCAGCAGAAGTAGATGAGGGCACCCAGGAGCAGGAAGCCCAGGACTCCTCCAGTGCCTCCTCCAGCCTTCTCGCCCAGGTAAGGATCTGACCAGAGCGAACATGCAGTTTCACATACGTACGGATTAGGCTACACTACATTAGTCAGTTCCAAACTCCCTATCCACGTGAAATATGATTCAATGAGAGTTAAGAGGGTTCATTTAGTATGAACTTTAGATGAAGGGGAATCTATGCATAACGAGTGTTCCTACACAGGATCCCGTACCCATAGAAACGGGAAGTTAAGAATGAAGTCGAAGTAATGACAAAGCGGCGATGGTGAAAAGGCATGAAAATTGAAAGAAGCAAAATGGGCACAAAAAATAGAAGTCCTTGAAGGCCTGCTTATCTAAAGTCGAGTGAACCAAATTTACATACACAAGTGAATACAATGCATGAGCAGTTAAGAAAACAAATCGCAGGGTGAAATTGCCTACCGTTGGTCTAGTGAACCCTGTAAGTCACGTGATAACTGTTAACTTTCTATACTCTACTCAAGTCAAAGGTACCAAGGTTTTAATGATTACCTAACCTGACAGCCCTTCCATGCCCCTTTACGCCTAACTTCCTCCTCCATTGAGTCTGGTGAACCAATGCACGACTCTAGGTATTAAAATCCTAATTTTTCCATCAGCCCTTCATTTAATGTTGCTCATTCAAGGTTGTGTTATTATTCAAAGAGTGCTTCATTATTCAGCTCGTACACTCATTCTTAATTTTTAGACACATTCAAGTCTCATCTCTCAATACTCAACTAAAGGTTTGTCCACCGTAACATGGTTACGGCTCATTGAGACAAAAGTGAATGAATCATTTTCTAAGGCTTAGGATATTTGTTAGGAAATAAAGAAGACTCATTAAAGGCTCAAATGGGACTACAAAATAATGACCCCAATGGGTTAAGGATGGTCTAGTGTACAATAATAAATCATTTGCATGTAAACATGCGTCACGACATCACACAATCCTGTCTCCATCAACTATCACAGGTCACTAATCCGATACTTCATACTTGATTACAACACAGGTACCACAATTCACTTACAATCCTCCTCAATATTAATAGGTAATCCTCCAGCTAGTCTATACTGGCCCCACAGCATCACAAAAGTATTCTTTACCGACCGAATTGTGTACATGTTACAATTTAGGTGCATGGAAACCCAAGTTAGAGCTCACCCTCTCCTTAAATGCATACCATGAAACTCAATTTTTTACCTGTATTTCAATGATAGCTTGTGACAATTTTTACCCAGAATCATCCACCAGTGCTGATTTAGTTTAATAAATTCATAGCCATAAGCTTCTTACAGACTAAGTCAAAAACAAGTCAATGTCCAGATTTTGTTTATTGCACTAGTCAATCTCAGCTCAGTTACATGAGCCACTAAATTCTAATTAGATGCATTTCCCCAAAAATGAGGAATTCATCCGGTAATTTTCACAGGCCTCTTTTTGTTGCAATTAACAACATTCCGTTAAAGCTCAAAGTTTTCTCTTTCATATTCCCTGCCTGCATACGTTTTTGGTTTTTCACATTGTTACTATATGATAAACTTTTTATGCAGAAGACACATTTTTTATCTTTCTCAAGTACAGGAGTACAATTTAATTTCTGATGCCTACATGGTTACAAAGTGAACACCAAACAATCTCCACCACTCTAGCAAATTTATGTCATATTCATTAGCATAATTTATTGAGGAAACTATGAAGTCATTCAATAGTAATAGAGGTCTAGCGCAGAGAGCTCTACATCAGTTCCAGCTAACAACCACTTGACAGTCATCACCCGCATAGAGTGCTAGATCGGTTCCAACTAACAACTGATTTACAATCACCCGCATAGAGCGGTACCAACTAGAGCAAGTATCAAATATCACGGACAATATTTTACTACCATACATAGCAATTAGAGCATGTTACATCAACCAAATAGAGCGTGTTAGAAAAAATAAATATGATGATAGAGTGGTTGTTTGGTAGAATTGATGTAGCGCTCCATGAAGGACGACTGTACAACCAAGCCACCTTCCGAAATTTCATTTTGTTCACAGCCACCAAACTCAAATATCGAGTCACCACTTCAGTATTCATTTATCACGTACAGAGAGAAAAATTGTGAGTAAATTCGGCAATCACTACATGGAGCAATGCACAATATTTTTAAGAGAGAAGTCATCACTATAAAGTAAGATTTGCAGGCATAAAAATGAGTCTTCGTGTACGAGTGCTTACCTTGAACAGTCAACGAGGACACATTGAATAATTTGACTGAATTTATAAGCTGGAGCTTCCCTTTCCAGCAAGTGTTCACACCATCAGCTACTCCAAAAACACATACAACAAAAACTCACCGTAACCTCCTTTCCCACCACCACCACCACCACCGTGAGGTTGATTAGGGTTGTATCCTGGTCGAGGCTGGTTTGGGTTGTATCCAGGCTGGTTTGGGTTGTAGGGAGCATTGGGATTGTACCCTGGTTGGTTAGGGTTGTAGGGGGCATTGGGGTTGTACCCTGGTTGGTTGGGGTTGTAAGGGGCATTGGGGTTGTAAGGAGCATTGGGGTTGTACCCAGGCTGGTTAGGGTTGTAAGGAGCATTGGGGTTGTACCCAGGTTGATTGGGGTTGTAGGGTGGTGCATTGGGGTTGTAGGGTGGTGCATTGGGGTTGTAGGGCGGTGCATTGGGGTTGTAGGGTGGCTGGTTTGGGTTGCGACCACCAAACTCAACATCAGGCTTCTTCTTGTCTGGCTTAGAATCGGGCTTGTTTGGGTCGAAGTCGAAGGGCAAGTCATCAAATGCTCCACCAGGGTCTGATACTCTGCCACCCCCACCACTGGTACCTGTTCCAAAATTATACATTAATAACCAGCTAAATTATTTCTGCGATAAAACTGCATTTCGATTTGGACAAAAAATTAGCTGCAGCCTCATCTATGTATGTATGCAGTGTGACTGCATTTAGCTTTTTATGAAAACCTAAGCAAAGTGGGCACAGAAGATAGAAGTCCCAAAGCCCCATCTATAACTGAGGTAACCTACCAGTGGCCCCATGGGGGCACTAATCCCCATAGCATAGGATAGATAAACACACTAACCAAACCCTATTGCCTATCCTATGTTTCGAGAGGGGTAATTTTGGATACGTTTGTGTTACTGTCAGTGTCAGTTATAAAATTTTTGAACCATACAAAATGGTCACGCCAATTATGATCTCGAAGCTAACATATTTTCCTTAAACTACAGCACAAAATAGAGCAAAAATCTAACAGCTCAGTGCTGGAAGCTCCGACTACATACAATAACAGAGTACAAGTCCATTATGCTATATGGCTACAACTCTTTGATCCAGGGCCTGAAAAATAAAATTGCATGTCTACAACAATATGAAAGATTATGTCCTTGGCCTGCATTCCTCCCATCATTACCAGATCCTGCCCCTGGCCTGCATTCCTCCCATCATTACCAGATCCTGCCCCTGGCCTGCATTCCTCCCATCATTACCAGATCCTGCCCCTGGCCTGCATTCCTCCCATCATTACCAGATCCTGCCCCTGGCCTGCATTCCTCCCATCATTACCAGATCCTGCCCCTGGCCTGCATTCCTCCCATCATTACCAGATCCTGCCCCTGGCCTGCATTCCTCCCATCATTACCAGATCCTGCCCCTGGCCTGCATTCCTCCCATCATTACCAGATCCTGCCCCTGGCCTGCATTCCTCCCATCATTACCAGATCCTGCCCCTGGCCTGCATTCCTCCCATCATTACCAGATCCTGCCCCTGGCCTGCATTCCTCCCATCATTACCAGATCCTGCCCCTGGCCTGCATTCCTCCCATCATTACCAGATCCTGCCCCTGGCCTGCATTCCTCCCATCATTACCAGATCCTGCCCCTGGCCTGCATTCCTCCCATCATTACCAGATCCTGCCCCTGGCCTGCATTCCTCCCATCATTACCAGATCCTGCCCCTGGCTTGCAGGTCTTGAACGCCTTGTCCTCATGGGTTCCAGGGGGACACTGGCAGAAGCTCCCCCCACACACGCCATTGTAGAGGGACATGCATGGATCGTTGAGCTCCCCCTTGGAAGGGTCCAAGTTGCACTTTGTGCCCTTTATTCCTGCAGGGCATACAGAGATGAAGCAATGTACATACAAACACACAATTGCTTACCAAATTCATATACTTCAGAATTTGACAATACGCTACACTCACACATACATGACAAGTTATAATGAACAATGATTAAATATGTTTGAATTCAGGCATCATAGTAATAGGTGCATAGAAGTAAATAAGTATATAATACAAGGGAAACAAACTTTCTTGAGACATATAGCAGGTCATTTTGCAAGAGCAAAATGTTAGACAAACAGGCAAGTAAATATAACCTAATTTTGAAACAGAGCAATGAAGAACACAACTGCAGGATGTAATTTGAGCCTATTGTATGCCCAGATTATAGCAAGATTTTCAAAAACGAACCTATAATCCTTAAAACTAATTATCAAAACCTAATTGCAGGCCTTCTTGTCTTCAATTAACAATCAACCTCCCATACTTTTATTCATTAGGCCCAAAAAAGTGAGCCCCTTGGCTTGGGCTAAATTACTATCATTACAACTTGCATAACAAACACAGTGAAAGAAATTACCTACACCAATTATGGACTTTCCATGCACATGGAGGGTCTTAAATCACATACATCCTGCACACAAGGTGTAATAGATGACTCAATGCTTCTCATTTACCAAGAGGTATTTTCAAAGGAATGAGCTGATAAATTTTCAGAGATTACTCTCCATAGTTAACAGTATGTTAACTTATTTTTCAAANCCCCCCCTCATTTTCTATGCACAGAAATGAGGACTTAGCCTAGGAGAGGTGAGCCTATGTAAACATTCCGTGTTTAGCTCAAAAAATTATATCCTGAATTGGAAAAATAGGGTAGTTTACACAGACAAAGGAATGTGCCCACCACTACACATCACAGCTGGTGAGGCTGCTCCCAAAAATTGTTATTCATCAGCCACTGCACAGCATGAAGCACTTGGCCTCTCACTCTCACCTGACATCTTACAAGAGCTTGCAGTGCATGAGCATCCCTTTGCATTAATTATTTAAAACTAAATAAAGGCTATTAATGAAATTTGTCACTATAGGACTTGAAGTTTGTTGAATAACATTCTAGATGAAAGAGATAGAGTTTAGTCTCAAAAGGCATCCAATAAAAACCAAGAGAACCGCTTCTGCAGAGGAAGAAGCAACAGCACGTGAAGTTTGCTTCAAATTACTGTGATCTCTTGATGATGAACTGAGTGGTAACTGTTAACTGCTGCAGGGATAGGTGCAATAATGGCAGGCAGCAAAAGTAAGGTAGCTAGCTCCTTAATGCTTCACAACAATGCCAGATCAGATGTGGGTAAACTATTAAAAAATGGTTTCAGGTCACCAGCTTCTTTGACCATAAATGTAACATTCTTCCTTCAAAAATTACAAACAGTTTGACAAAACATACAAATACTCTGAAAACATTTCAGCAAGCCACAAACAATCAAATCCTCTCTGAGAGCCATGGAACAACCACAGCACATGCAAACATGTCATAACTTATTTTGGACAGGGTTTTATTAACAATACATCAAAAAAATTAGCATTACTCTCACCAACATTGAAAGCTTGGGAAGAAGGCACAGCAGACAGGAAAATAAGTGCCAGGGCACTTGCCACTGTCCCTAAAGATACAAGGAACCTCATGGTCAATCTGAAAATAAAAATTAAAGTCATTGTACAGCAGACATATCTTTTGACACATGTCAGTATATAAAAATTGCTCTTTTCTTTAGCTTTAGTGATCAAATAAACCCTCAAAATGTTGCACTACTTCTATATTGGTCATGAAAAATACAAGAAGTACCTTTCACTAAGGGTAGACACTCCTATCCTGAGGAATAGATACAGCACATGCATACTGTACAGCAGTGAACACCCCAAAGCAACCTTATTCAGCACTTTATAAAATTAACATGAAAATTAAAAATAAAGAAAACATAATACACTAGACTGATTTAAATTTCACATAATAAAATCATGTTTTCCACAGATGCAAGTATGCAACTCTAACTCACATAGTTCCTATCATTAGAATTCATAGGAAATAGATGATATTACTAGCTTCAAGCTATCTACATGGAATGTGATCCTAAGAGAGCAAAGAGAAGGGCTCATTCAGTATAGATTTTAGAATGTGTGGAATCTATCTTTGCACAGTGTGTTTCCACATGAGATATCCTACACATAGAAAGAGTAAGTTAAGATGAAAGAGAAATAAAAGCAAAATATTATCAGCCAAGAAGGCATAAAAATGGATTGACAGAAGCAGAGTGGGCATAAAAGATAGAAGTCTCAAAGGCCTTGCTAGAGCTGAGATAATCTAACAGTGTCTCTCTTGGAAACCAGTTGATATTTCATACAGTAGACAAACCTAATCATATTGCTTTTTCTATGTCCCATAAGGGGTCAACAGGCAATATCTAGAAATCTCATAACCATTTATTTCTTGAAATTTGGTTGTTTGGTTCTACATCTTAATTTTGATGGCTGCTAGAATAATTCAGGCCTTTTAAAATAAATCATAAATTATAACAGTCAAACTTATCAAGCAGCCCACTTCATGGATAAAAATTTAGACAGTAATCTTATGGATTTTCTTAACCAATATGTCAAACTACATTAAAATGGTTGTTGAGTATGGGTGGAGAATCATAAAATCTAATACACTGCTTACTCTTGCACAGTTTTAACTCAAATTTTTGAAATAACACAGTCCAAATTTTATTTATACAATGCATAAATTAACCAGAGCTGGGCAGCGCTACTTTGAAATGTAGCGGCCGCTA
>VOMN01033114.1:0-12425 GCA_014899125.1 Orchestia grillus | reverse complement strand
CTAGTCGCTCTACCCGGCTCTATTACCGCAATGCGACAAAGCCACGCCAAAGCCCCGTGGACCACGTGACAATCACGCCACGTTGAACGGAAGTGCGCAGCGAATCCAGGCCGCAGGTCGGCACACCGTAGTGATAAATAAAACCGCTCGCAGGAAAAGCGTATTCACGAACAAAGCCATTCCTCCTAAAGCCCATTCACAAACCAATCCATTCCCACTACAACCTATTCTCAAATCTAATCGTTCGCATAAAACCTCATTGATCGAAATACTCAGTAAGCGAATTGTTGCTCTCACAGAAGAGGTCCATGAAGACGTAGACGACATTAAGTGTGGACTAAGAATTGCTTCTCCGTCTCGGGACCAGCTGGGGAACCGCTTGAGCTCCTAAAGCCAATGAGAGCGAGGCATCGGGAAAAAAGATAAAATTTAATTAGATTGCCCAGCGCTTTCCGAAAAGCCGAACAAAACGAGTGAAAAATGAAAGGCTTTGATTTCGAAAATTGGCTTCCGCTGGTGCTACAAGATGTTGGAAGAACATCACGGAGGAATTTGTGCAAGTCATGGTGATGACTTTCGGTAAGTATATTTGTGAAATACCCGTTGAAATTCTTATATATTGGTAAAGAAGTTTATGAAGCACTCGATAAATCGTTAAATTTTAATAACGAGGTATGTGAAACACCCGACAAAATCCTTAAATCTTGATAAGAAGGTATGTGAAGCACTTGATATAATCCTTAAATCTTGTTAAGAAGGTATGTGAAACACCTGATAAAATCCTTAAATTTTTGTAAAAGGGGTTTGTGGAACACACGATGAGATTTCAGAGAACAAAATGTAAGCTACGAGTAAATTAGTATGTCGAGCTAAAAAATACTCATGGAATGACTCATGGGAAGCATTGACGCACTAGAATAATACTATTCGGTATCCTAGAGCCATTGTCTTTTTAAAAGAGTTTCGCAGCAACATGAGCTTGTAACTGTTTTATAAATTAGTTCTGATTTCAGGCGACAATTTCAAAATTCAGAATCTAAGTTAGATAATTTACGAATACCTAAATATTAAGCAATAGTGGCTAGCATAATATTTATTACAAACGGGAATTACAAATTGAAGCTTGCACTACTTCTCAACCCCTATTGGTATTCTTCAATCTTTTATATTAACTTTGCATTTGAAAAAAAATTCACTCAAGGTAGTGGAATACGGAGAGGGTCATTTTACAATATGAATTAAACGTTTGTATGCTCTAAAATTGCTAAATACGTAAAACTTTTTTCGCTAACTTACAGAGTCATTTTATTTGTGATTAAGTTAATAGGAAATGTAATGTCTACAAGTATAAAGTCACAACATTTAAAAGCACATTGCACGCTCAAATGCTTCTAATTTAATACGATAGGCTAAGCTGTATTAGTGCTTCCAAGGGCAGACTACTAACGCCATTTTACGAGCGAACAAATTCTACACAGACTTCACTCTAATAAAATCGCGTCATGTAAAAAGTCCAAGTTCTTAACAAAAACATCATTACCATCACACAGACATTTAATGAACGTCAATTGTTGCATACCCTTCATAAGGTCAATTTTAGTAACATTATCCTATGGGATTGACTTGAGCCCCTTGATGGCGCTTCGAGGTCGAGTGGCACACAGCAATAAACTCTTTGACCGGACGAAGTGTCTTTTCCCAGACGGAATTTTCGTCCGAATAAAATTTCTCCCGCCGGACAGTTTCTTTCGCCGGACAACGTGCCACTCTACAAATGAAGTATCTTCTACAGATACTTCATGTCCGCAAAGCCAAGTTATACATCAGCCGTGGTAAACAATAGGAAAATCATAAGGCTACTTGGCTCTACGTGAAAGTAATGCACATGTGTTCTGTACAAACAGGATGTCGGCGCATTCGAAATTGGAAAACGTTTCTAATTTGATTTTTCACTATAAATGGTTGCGCTTCTCTAGAGCTTCAATTTAGTAGGAACCAGACGTTCCATTCTAAATGTTTAATTAATTCTCTTCCCATTCGCCCAACGTTAAACTTGCTCGCAATCTAACGAGGCTTAAGTTCATTTTGCTTTGAATTTTGGAGCTCAGTATTCGTCCTTGATCATTGAAAATTTCCCGTTTCGTTCTCATTGTTGTGCATCGGGTTCGAACTGTTTGAGAACTCTTCCACTGAACAAGTAAAATTCTATCATATTGGATCAGTCGGTAGAATATTTTTATATACCTCGCAAAGGCCTCTAATTGATTTGCTCGGGAAGATCAAAGTAATGTCGTTTAATTTCATGCTCGAGTTCCTCAAGTACGGCGCTAGACAAGGGACGACGACGTTCTCTTGTCTTATATGCCTACGACAATGAGAATTTTATTTCACCCTTTACGTCGATTGTTCCTTATCGTAAGATGGCTTCTACCTGTTGTTTACTTCTAGAAGTAAAGATTTCTATTCTTGCTCGAGCACTTCCTCCTTGCCCGCCAGGTTTTCTAGTGAAAGCGTACAATTTGCAAGCGATTTTTCCACCTTTGAATGTATGAGTACACTCGGGAGACGTCGGTCCAGACTATGAGAGGTCAAACATACACAAGTAAGCTTGTTTCAAGCTCCATCCAACCGAAAATTCGACAAGTTTCTCGAATGCAGTGCAAAACTACGAATTGGGTAAGAACAGATTAACTGTCCGAGCCGATTCAATTAAGGGTTAATCTGTCTTGAATTTGGAGGTCTGAGTTAGCTGATGCGGGATTTTATTTTGTAGTCATCAATATTGTGTGAAGTGCGCCGGCAACGGAATTAATTTCATTTATTCGTCCCACAAAATAAGTGTCTGTACGAAATAGGGCCTCGATGTATTAATTATGACGAGGGGCCTGGCTCGAATACTAGAAAAGAGCTTCGAGTTCCTATTGAAAAAAGTTTCCCAACTTGTTAATGCGAGTGAGTTACGTTAGTTAATGAGATGAGAGGCGCGCAAATTAAAAGAAGCATCCCGCAGTGTCCTGCACAATGAGCATTCTCCTCTAATATTAATCAACCCGTGTGGCCGCTGGGCCACGGAAAACTCTGTATTTTGAGATGATTTTCACGAATTTAGGACTTTGTTTTCGTAAACCTCTAGAGCCTCCAAATGCTCTAGTGCTTTCATGAGAAAGCTCAGACGCTGCGAAAGTTAAGCTCAAAATAAATAAGAACTGAAAATGCAATGAATGAAAATGCAAGATTTTCACGGTTTGGATGTTACACAACAGGAAGAATACACGTATTAGAAACGGCAAACATTAGCTATTAATGATAATAATAATACTCATACATGCGTATTGGTGGTCGCTTGTGACATTGATACTCGTGCATATTGAGAGCAAAAAATCATCTTACAGCTGAAAATAAGAAAATCTATTCACAATGCCGTTTTTTTCTAAGCCACGGCGTGATAATCCGGTCCAACTTCTTCGCCGCCCCGACGATAGCCAGCTTTGTGTCAGGCGGCGATATTTGCGCTTGAGCAACTTAAACTATAAACAATTATAGATATTCCGACAAAAAGTTAGATAATTTACAGTGCACTCTTAACACCCCGATGGGACGGAGTATCATTTTTTTCCGCGAATTTTCCCAAATTGGATCTTTTTGATGTTTGCGCGGACGAGAGCATACGCTTATCAAATTTGAATCTGAGCTTAAGAGTTCTTCCACTTTAGTTGTTTCTTCGTTTCATCTAACGAGCAATTTTTATGCTGTGTGCATTCACAGCAGAGTGCGTAGGAAAACACATGAATTTGGGGCTCTTTTCTTTAGTTGTGCTCAACTCAGCGTGCAAAAGCCAAACACTCCTGGGTAAAAAAAGAGGGAATTTTGATCGTAAAGTTTCGGATGGACTCCGAGGCGAACATATCATCGTCGGCACGAGAGGCCGGACTGCGGGAAGTGTGCTGCCGATTCAGGGGTCAAAATAACCCCCAGACACGATATATGTAGGTTTGTGGGTAAATTAAATGAACCTTGAACTGTGCGCCGGTTGTGCGCCGTCGAATTGCTTCTTGGGATTAGGTGGGCCATTCGTGCTGAAAATTGAAGCTAAACTAGGTAAATGTGGCGTAAAAAATATTCGATATTTCCTTCAGAGCTGTAACGTACAAGCAAGTGTCAGGGGCAAACTTACGTGTACCGTTTGGAGAACTGAAAAAAGTATTCGAAAACGCTAAAAAATACCGATATTATAGTTCCAATTCCAATATTTTTTTCATTTTTTTAGAATTTTATCAAAAAATTTACGGCCGAGTCGTAACATTAATGAAAAACTAACGGCGGTGCTAGGAAGCATTGCTATGAGTGATAGTGTAACTCTAAATTTGATTAAGTCTGACAATATTTTATTATTCGTTAATGAGTATCAATGGTATAAAAATTGTTTCCAAGGCGCAGAGTTAACACGTTTTCTAGGCAGGAAAGCGTCAAGAAGTGACGGAGTCGGCCATAGGCTTCCTGCACGGCCCCAACCAGTTACGTTTATGATGAAAATGTAACGGTAAAGGATAAGGAAATAAATTTTCAATTTAAGAAATAGAAATTCGTACTGACTGGGGCTAGAAAATAACGATGAATATTTGCAGGCAGGCAATGAAAGCAATGAAGTACATATGAAGCTCTTCTTTAGCAAAAAATACTCCAACCCCCTTCTTTGAGAAAAGCTAGGTTGTTCAGAAGCGTACCGGACAAACTGAACAGGTTTGCTTAAATAAATTTTCGGGACTCCCGCCATTTGGAAATCCGGTATAGGAATTCCGTTCAATTATGGCGAATGTACCATTATTTAGGATAATATTTATGCTACCATTTAGGCGAGTATGGGATTTTAATTCACTTAGAAGCATAGCGTCGAAGAAGAAAACATTTGCTATTACTTTTATCTTTTAAAAGAAATATACCAACAGGTTTTTTTCGGTACCAGGCCGCGAACACGTTGTAATTACATCGAGACCACAGTCACTGATCAATTACGACACGAGGTAAATCTCCGACTTTGGTGGAAACAACCGAAGCACTTACGCGGAAACAACCGAAGCACTTACGTGAAAACAACCGAAGCACTTACGTAGAAACAAACGAAGCACTTACGTGGAAACAACCGAAGCATTTACGAGGAAACAACCGAAGCACTAACGCGGAAGCAGCCGAAGCATTTACGAGGAAACAACCGAAGCACTAACGCGGAAGCAGCCGAAGCAGGGCAAGCAGGGCAAGCAGGGCAAGCAGGGCAAGCAGGCGAAGGACGAGGTAATGACGCAGAGCGCAGAGTCCCTGGGGCAGCAGGGTAGAGACGACAGGAGCGTGACTCACCACATCTTCACTCCGTCAAATTGCCGTCAGACGACGAGTGCCGATGTTGCCGAATGTAGCGATGTCGGTCTGAAGCATGGGGAAGCTCTCACCAGAGTCACAAGTGTCACAGGTACCTGCCCTCTCACTGGCTATTGAATACAATGTTGATTGAAAAATCTGCTCCCCAACATGATCTCCTCCTCATCATCGTTATCCTCAGGCGAACTTACCCAACATGATGTCCCAGTCATCATCTTAATCATTCGGCGAACTTCCCCAACATGATTTCCCAGTCATCATCTTAATCATTCGGCGAACTTCCCCAACATGATCTCCCAGTCATCAACTTTATCANTATCATTCGGCGAACTTCCCCAACATGATCTCCCAGTCATCATCGTTATCCTCCAGCAAACTTGAAAGAGTACAAAGCTCGTCAGAGAACCCTAATCGTCGTCCGCAATCAGTGGCACTTCAAAGGAATTTCTAAATCTCACTTTATTTCGTTCTGTTTTATGAATCAAAATTCTATGTTTATAGGTAAAATGGGTAGGTTTAGGGCATTATATTTCACTGTTTTATATAGCATCCTCAACTGTTTGAGCTAAAATGTAACCTTGTGCAAATATACAGAGTTCGTTATCAAAAATAAACAATGACTGTACTTTTCTACGAGCACAATCGACCAATTATACATATATCATTTTCAATGGCCTTTTGAACTATACATACATATTGTCAGAAAAAAGGCAAAGCTTCTGAAATTTTGATGACTGTTCAAGATGTATGTTGTGCAATCTTTTACGAAAAGAGCACAACTTATTTCACTATTAATAATAAATTCTGTCAGTCATATCCAAAAGATTTTTCCGAGATTTTCTTTGGATATTTCAGACTCAATGCCCTGGGGGTTACCCCCTTTAGAATCAGACAAAACCATTTCAAGTGAAACATCTGCTCACTGGAAATAGAGTTCAATGCGACAGTCAAATGTGCTATGGATATCAAAATAACTCAGCCCGCTGATGAGAGACCGTCGCTCATGTACAATTCACAGTAAAGCGTTTGCTTGTTTCGGACTCAATGTGAAGGTTGTGCCGGACATTCAAAATGATTTTAGTAAGCAAGGTATAGTGCTGAGATACTCGATTAAAATCAGTTGCTAGGTATCGCCTCCAACGAAGAAACTTTCGTTTTTCGCAGCGCATGGCAGGCGGGCGAAGGAGGTCTATACGTTTAAAATATTCTATGGAATTGTATGGAGACAAACATCCTTTCAACACTGAAAATGATGTGTAATCAAAATCACTTGGAGGCTTTTGGAATTGCTTGGAGGATTTTCAAATCAACCTGAATGGGAATTTCGTCAGTCAATAGTATTCCATTCTAAAATGGGGAGGAGAACCAAGTAAGATGATTTCTTGTGGTAATCAGGTCTTCATGATTTGTGATTCTCACCTATAATTTACTCGTAACACCATTGAATTCGTGCGCTTGTGAAGTTATCGAGGGTCCTTCTCCAGCCAAGGATACAATTAAAAAACTAAACAACCATAATAGTTCAAATGAATTCTCAACGATAAATACTAATAGAATTCATAAAAATTAACGTCATGATTTCCTGACCAAAATACATGCTTGTTTTTTTGTTTCTCTACGAGTTATCGACCCCATGGCTTTTTTGATGATTACCGCTCCCATGTCTTGTAGTGGTCGTACGCTTAAGATTTTGACCTCTGGTGCAACCCAATTTTGATTCTTGAGAGTCAAAATCTTCGACCATTAGCAAACTTGTAGCTCTACATAAATCCTCTACTTGAACATCAAATTGTCTCCATGAAATTCGATACTTCGCACTTTTTGAATTGAAAAATTGTTCTTGAGTGTCTCATTTTTTATCACAATGTTAAAAGCGTAATTGTGACTGGGGTTTCATAATGATTGCTTTCGCCTTTTACACATTTCAACTTAAATTATAAGCCTAGGCAACGAACATGTAGTTTTTCTTCATTTTAATTGATATTCTTTCACATTCACTTCAGGAATACGGTTGCCAAATGTAATAGTAATTAGGAAGCTTGGCTCCTCATATGAAGCTCAGTCACCCGCTCCAGGACACGGCTTTCGCGACCGCGCTACACGCCTCGGTGCGCACCGCACAGCTAAACTATCGAATGTGCTATTCGTTTCTGCGCCGCTGAAGCTTCAACCTAAGCCGTTCAGTAGCTTAAATTTCCGCTGCAATATGGAACACTGAACAAACCCTGGTTTCCCTTATCTAACATGTCCAGAAGGCGAGGGCTCAAAGGTGAATCCTAGAAACAATTCCTCTTGCCCGGAAAATCCGAAGCATTTAGTGTGTTGGTAGCAGGTACCGTCGCCTGGTGTTGTGTGTTTTTCCCTCGAGGAAAAGGATTTCCATCGGATAGGGAAGGCAATAAATCTTTCACGAAGTTCTTTCCATGAATATTTACGCGTATCTTTGCAATACGGACAGTAAAATTTGGTTTCCCCTAGAAGAAAGCGGTTTTTGGCGAAAAAAAATTGATAGAACGAAATTCACTGTTATAGTAAAGAAGCATACAAGGCTTCCGAAAAAATGTACCAGCGCTTTTTGGGAGAATTTTACTCTCATAGCCATTTGAAGGGTTATAATACATTGACATCATATTACCTACAGAGGCTCATGCTTTCGTCACTCAACACAAGGTAATCAGCTCGGGGACTTGAATACGCAGGAGATGAGGGTATGGCATGGAGCATAAGAAATATTTTTAGTTCCCCTAATTGCGAAAGATTGGCTCGCGATATCGTGTGAACGTCGAAAACGAATGGGTTAGAAAATATTGTATTAATGTTTAGTTCATGAGGTCGTTATGCGATACGACTCATCGCTCCTGATATCGTTCTGCGGGTAATTTAAAAATGTTGTACAAGTAATAGTAAAAAACATCACGTAATTTATTAGTCCATAATATCCTTTAGAGGTACGTTGTAAGATGGACGAGTAAATGCTCATGAAATCGTTGTGAGATGCTTTAAGATGTTCTAGAAATGAGCTCACGATATAATTAAAAAATACTTCAAGATGCTCTAGAAATGAGCTCACGTTACAGTTAAGAGATACTTTATGATGTACTAGTTATGGGCTCACGATATCGTTAAAACGTAAGTTAATATATTCGAGCAATTAGCTAATGATGTCGTTTAAGGAGTTCGGAGGCAAAAGAAATTAAGAAAATTGTGATGACTGCAAATTTTTGCCAGAAATATGCTTCAGGGGAGTCTTGAATCACAATGCAATTTTTTATGTAATCACACGCGGCCTTTTGAGTACACTCCGTTCAAAGGATCTTTATGCGTAGGATCCTTCCATTATTGAACAAAAAAGTATATTTCTTTCTCTTAACTAATTAGAGATAAATTTTTAGAAAAGACAAGTCACAAAAACTTAACGAAATTCAAATAAATATGTTCAGCAAGCTGAGCAGTCAACTAATTATTTGTTCCGACTTGGTTTTTTGTAGCTTGTCGAAACTTTCTCCGTACGTGAAGCTTCCTTGCGAAGGCATTTGATATTCAAATCGTGAAACGATCGTAAACTTTTGGTGTATTCAAATGCCATGCTACCACAAAGTCTGGAATTACTTGCAATTACGCAGTGTTCCCATTGAAAAGGCTCCCCTTCTCAACTGGGGTAGAACTTTATGAGGTGCCCTAGCATAATTCTCATTTTCCTTGTTGGAATGTGGGTCCAATTTGAGACCCTTTCAAGTTCACAACTCTGTTATCACGAGGGAATCGGTAATAAGCGAACAAAAGCACTTGTGATAATTGTAGTTTTTGAGGTGAACTCTGTGTGAAAATATGCGCATGGATCAAAATGTTGATATTATTTAGTGGCCGATTTGAGTTTGTCTGGAAGATTTTCTGTTACGTTCATCGAGAGAATTGAAGCTTAGTGATGAACCCTTTTAAGATTGAACTCAAAGTTAAAGCGTGTCTAATTAGACTCGGATTTTAAGCTCTCGAGAATAAATTCAGATTTTAAGCTTGTGAAATTAAACTTCGATTTCAGGCTTATGAGATTAAATTCAAATTTTAAGGGATTGAACCTAAATTAACATTTTAAGCTTTTGAGATCAAATTTAAATTATTAGTTTCTGAGAAATGCTTGGATGTGATCAAATTTGAAGTTCATCGGAGAATGAAGAAGCCATTTCGTTAGCACGGTGAACTGGACTTTCGCTGGTACACAATAAGCACATTTGCGAAGTGAAATATGTGCACACATGGCTTTAATTTTGTTTCAAGTAACGGAGAGGTTTCAGTGTATTTTAGAAACAAGTTTACCCATGTATATGCAAAGTGCAACAAAAATCCACTACATCTGTTGGTAAATTAGGTTTAAGGGAATTAAAACTAATTCCTAACTAATTCTTATCACCTTAAAATTAAAACGCCAATAGCATTTTACAACATCACTTATTACGAGCGAGCGCATTCGCTTCAACTCAGTCGTTTGAATAGCCTTTTTTTTAGGGGGACAATGAGGCCTAATTTTTTTTTATAAATAACCATCCTCATGTGACGACTCTCTAGAGCATAGCGATCGCTCCTCTGACCGATAACCTCAACAAAATGACATGCCTGCGTAACCTACGCTGTCTTTCCTATCTTTTCTGCCGTGGATGTGATCAAAGGCAAGTCTGACATGTGTTAAAAGCACAGTCGTGCGCAGCTGGTGTCTGAACTACGGCAAATGCAAGTCCTGTCTCCAATTTGGACTGCTACGACAGCGACAAGGATTGAGTTACAAGGCAAATATTGGGACCTCCGAGAAATGGATTCTGTTGGATCTTCTCATTTAGTTTCCGTTATAGGAGACGCAGGTGCTGACGGAAGAGGGAGTGTCGGGTTGTGATTAGCATCTAATGTGAAGCTTTTCTTCCTTTCTACGCTGAGATATTCTCTGAGTCTTCACGTGAGGAAATGTTTAATGTTGAACGTTCGATTATAGACGCTAGTTTCAATAATAGAACTAAACTGTATACTCGTATGGGAGAGAAATGTGCATTACTAAGGGCAGTGTGGAAATAAGAGAAATATTATGAACTTGAAGAATATGTTTTATGCTGCGGGGTGTTGAGTTTGTTCTCCCGGATATGTTTTATCTTGCCCCAATTCTTAATTTTGGTTGAAAAAATTCCATGAAAAAATTAAAAATTAAACTACAGTGGCGTGGAATTGCTGAATTTCTTTCAAGAAATTCAAAATCAGATTAAATATTCAGCATTCTTTCAGATTCTGATATATATGCGATTGAAGTTCCAGGGATCGTACTATTTGGAAACAACTTTTTTCTTATGGGACGGATGTGTTTCAAAAGTTCGGAAATCTTGTGTAACTCGATGCAATAAGCGTATTTCATTCGTGGTAAATTTTTCGAATTGTTGAAAGAAAAAGAGATGTAATAAAGTAATTGACAAAATTTCAACATGTTACCAGTAACGTTATTTTTCACTAGAACGATAGGGCAAGTCATATTTTATGCGTTTGATGTGGAAAACAAAGTTATCAAGGTGGATTCTGCACAATGCAACTTTTTAAAATTCGTGATAACATCATCATTTTTTTTTTCTTCTTGCCCTACAAATTTTCTAATTCTCAATTGAATAAAAATTCAGCTTAATAACTTTATTTAAATTAAAATTTCTAGTCGAATGAATTCATTTTCATCATTGTACAACAAAAACTACAGGAGTAATAGTTTCAAACGCAAAAATTCATCTTTTCCAGAAAATCAATATGGAGGGCATCTAAAAAAAATAACCCTTTTTAAATAACTATAACTCAAAAACTATTGAAGTTACAAAAATTTAAAATGTTGTACATTGTTCATCAAGTATTTTATATCCATGAGAGGAAATTTAAAGAAAGTAGATTTGAGCGTATTTTTCAGGATTATTCTTAAAACTAACACCGAAAACCTGTTACACGTAAGCTAGTTTAAATACTAATTTCACTGTTACACTGTGCACTCCACAGATTATTTTTGTTGTATCATAGATACGGTTTCGTATTAAATTCTTAAGACAGCGTCATGCTGCTTTTTATTCTTTTTATCCTTCAATACGCCCCCAAGATGTAACAGACAAAAGAACAAAGAGCATCCATCGTTGTGAAGTATTTGGAGACTAAAAGTTTTCAACAGGTGCATGACACATTTTGAGAACGCTTCCCCGAAAGCCCTTCTCCATCAAAGGTGAGCTCGTGGAAAAACGTCAAGAAGTATACAACTGAAGGAACAAGCTTAATCTCAACAAAGGTCGATCACGGCGCAAAAGACGAGAACGAACACAAGAAAATGTTCAAATTGTCCAAGAAGCAATCAGAGAAAATCCAGACATTTCTGCAAGAAAGAATGGATTGAATCTAAATAAAGCCACATTCAACAGAATTGTAAAATTTGAACCAAACTGGTGTTCTTACAAGATGCCCGTGAGAAATACAATTTTTGTTATTTCAACAGCTTTTGAGTTATAATTATTTGAAATTGGGTTAACTGTTTTGAGGCACTCTGTAAATATAAAAACAGCCTCTTATGATGTAATCCGAAGTAAATCGAAGAAAAATGCATAAAAACTATTCGAGAAGTTTCTTTTTCGAGGAATCAAAGGCAATTTTTTTTGACAAGATTTGCTTTGACAAAATATGCTCTAGCCGTCGTCAGAGCAATGCATTTCGAACACAGGGGTTGAAGGGGTTTCGCAGGTATCATAAATACCATAAATGAAATAATTTTTCAGATTTTTCAAGTAAACTTTGTCTTTTTTTGTCAAGTTTTCCATCGCAGTTTTTTAAGTACATCGCTCTGATGACGGCTAAAGCAAATTTTGATGAAAGCTCAGCCTCGAATAAAATTTTTCTTGATTTAGTCCTTCAAAAAGATAATTCTCCACTCTGTAATCACCAAGATGTCCAATATTTCCCGAAATTAAAAAAACATTTATATGTCTCCACAATGGTTCCTCCCTGAAGACAATTTGGAACATTAGGGCCAGATTTTTGGAGGCTCGAGGTTTGGGGGG